>JAIPRM010013878.1:0-11109 GCA_025469315.1 Stegophylla sp. TES_Ste_2020
CCTTCGTTCAGAATCGTTTTACTGAAGAAATGATTTATCGTTTCTTTAAAATTTAATACGCCCGTCAAGAGAATACCACCCGTCGTGCGAAGTACACCCATCGTGTGAAGTATGTCCGGCTTTTTAATATATAATTTCAACTCCGCTCGGTTAAAAAAAAAAAGAAAGAATTGTTAACTCAACCGGCTTTATCGCTGACTGCCATACGCGCGTAATAAATTAACAATATTATACTATAATAGTTTGTATACTTACGTCTGGAATCGATTGAGGGACAAACGTGCACGCGTCGAAATCCATAAACTATTTCAACAACCAATCACTGTTTATTTTGATTTATATTCTCTGTCGACAAATCGTATACACATTGTGTGCACCGAGTTCACTGTCCCAGATGTTTTCACCCTTCGTGATAAGTATGAAAAAAAAAATTACATTTTTTTCTTTCCGTTGGGACGCCCGCACCACGCCCGAACGGATTTAACGCGACAACACACCGATCCGTATAATACGTTCTCTCCGAGTCTATTTTTTTATTCCATTCGAGACGTTTTTTTTTCTTGTTTGTTTCTTCAAACATATTTTTGAAACGCTTTACGAAATTTTCATCTAACCGACTCAAAACCTTTGGCACGAAAATAAAAGTCAAGCCCGAAACGGCTCGCATAAACTAATAATTTCATTTTTTTTTTTTTTAAGGATAATAATAATATGGTGTCTAATAATACTTGCTGCTACTACTCACACAACGTTTCAACGCACCTAAAAGTGTCAATTACATACTTTTTCAGGAAATTAATTACAAATATAAAGCTTATGATATTATAGTATATATATATATATATATATACGTTATAAATTAATTATATAGCAAGCAGTAAATAAATAAAACGCCATATAATATAATTAAGTATTCCTTCGAACTTCTATTATTTTTAAATTTAGAGTTTTGCTGTGAATATCAATACAGAATAGTGACTTCGATCATTAAATGTAAATTTTGGTATAGAGATGCCTACAAACGCTTTACGTGTTATATTGATTTTTGGATTTTGTAAAAGTAAAAATAACAAAATAATAATATTATGTGATCATAATGAATACATTACAAAAATTATTATCAGAATCGAAGATTTTAAGTACCCGTGTACCGAGTTCAAGTTAAAAGTACTCGTTTTAATTTTAATCTGTAATCGTGGGCCCCTCTCTAGATTCGCCACAACTTTATTCTTTACATAATATTTTTTGCGGCTGTTCGGACATACTCTGCACCATGGGTATTTTCGTTCTTCGAGTGACATACCACCGAGAGGAAGATGCGTTGAACTTAGAAAAAAATCCGGACATACTTCGCACGATGGGTGTTCTTCGCACGACAAGTATTCTTCGCATCTCGGGTGTGAAACTCTTGGTGGGTGTATTAAATTTAAAAAAAAAAAAAAAAAAAAAAAACGATAAATCATTTCTTCAATAAAACGATTCTGAACGAAAGAAGTTAATAATAATATAAAGAACAAATGAAAAAAAAAATATCCAAAATTTTTTTTTTCACATTTCCAAAATTTACTTGAGCCAAAATCTTTCTCGTATTATTTTCTATTTATGTTTAAATTTTCGCATTGTTCGGATTAAACCTCTTGACCTTTGACCTCTTTAAAGTACCATCTAGAGGCAAATCCGGTTTCAAAAAGTTGCTGATCGAAACTTTTGGATAAGTATTTCCGTACGAAAAGTTGTACACAGAAAAAAATAAAGAAATAAACATCAATTATTGTAAAAATATCACTAGCTTCTTCACTTCGTTTAGAATGTAAAAAAAGAATATAAATTGATGCGTTTCTCCCCAAAATCAATATCTTTTCGTTTTCCGCCAAATGTAATGTAATTTTTATAAAGAATCCGCGATTTTTTTTTTTTTTTTTTTTTATTCGTATTATGGAAACAATGGATTCGAAAACGAACACTGACACACAATATTTACACAATTATTATTAATTGTACTTCCGGGTCGTTTTCGTTTTAGTTCCGGTCCGCGTGGAAACGATTCCTGAACATACCGGACTCGGCCGCGGCCGACGTCTCGATGGACGGTGACATCAACACGGCCATGTCCAAGCTGATGGCGGCCGGCGGCGGCGGCGGTGGCGTTGGCGTTGGCGGCGGCCGGGGCTGCGTAAATCTCGACCCCGTGACGCATTCGGCCAACAGCAACACGATCGAGATGGACGATCAGCCGTCGTCCTCGGGGCTGATGACGTGCTGCCTGTCGCAGGACGAAAAGCACGAGCCGACCGCGTCGGACAGGAAACGCGACCTGGAAATGGTGATCAGCCAACAGCAACAACAACAACAACAACAACAACAACAGCAGCAGCATCAACGACATCATTCGACCAAGGGCAAGGGCCACGAGAAATGGGCCAAGTCGGAAGACGTCGGCGACGTGTCCCTGTGATTTCGACCGATCGATTGTTGTCGATACTATACGGTCACTATCGATCGCCGTCGAAAATTATTATTCAAATATTACAAAATCGATTATGTCATATTTGCGCGCATTCCACGCACGTAATATTTGTGTCCGGTCAAAATCATAATATTCCGTTTAGGACCACCTGTATGATAATAATGTTATAAATAATAAGATTTTCACAGATCGTTTCGAAACAGATTTCTACCGATCGAGAGAAATTATTTTTATTCTTCGTTTACGATTCACGTTGACTTTTCGTACATTATTATAATCACATTAGTCGCAGGTGGCGGCTAACCTTTGTGTATTTATGTGTTTAATGTAAAATAGCATATAGCCCTAGCACCGGACGCGATGAGAAGAAGACGATTATTGTATTATAATATTGTATTTTATTAGGATTAAAATCGGATTGTAAAAATTCCCACGGGAATCAAATTTGTTTTTACAACACAAATTTAGTGACCGCTTTTTGGTGTTTTGTCCAGACGAAAATTCGACTACGACTTATTCGCGCACAATTTACAATCAATAGAAACTTTTTCACCCCGTACACGGTGTACATAACCAGCGTAGATCCACATTTTCTAACTTTTAGTAACTAACTATTAGACTAATAATTACCGACGATGGAAAATTATTGTACAATATTTTTTCCTTTGCCCCTTTATAAGACTACAGATTTAAGCACTGTCCAATCTACTAATTCTGGTGTCATAGACTGGTGGATTTGATTGACAGTTTGAGGTATTTAATTTAGTATATTATCTTCCTTAGTCGTTAATCAAAAATTTGTCGATTAAGAAAAACAAAAAAAAACAACGAAGTCATTAATATGATTTTAAATATATTATTATGTATTATATTCGTTGTAGATGAGCGTTGTTAACGAGATTTTGTGTGCAAACGAGTTGGCTTAAATTTTAGAAAATTTCCGCTAAAAATCCAGCACGTTTTTATAGATTAATTTTTTTAAACCCTGATTTAATAATATGTCGTCAGGATTCAAGAAAAAATCCATTCCAAAATACTTATAGAGATCTCTCGAAATCCTATTCCTCACACAAAACTACTTGTGAGAATGCCAATGGGATATATCCTAAAAGAGAAGGGATGAAAAAATATTAAAAAAATTATTTTTTTCCTTTATTTTCGGAACAAAAAATAAATAATGACGTCATTTCATTGTTGAAAACTATTTCCATCGTCGATAATTTCCGTGGCGAATTCGATTAGATAATAATTTATAAATGTACAACTTTCGTTCGGAGCTTGGAATCGATTATTAAAAACGGTTATGACATGTGTTCTAGATTACATATTTACAACTGAAACTACAATTTTACGTAAACCGGTTTTTTGAAAACCGAAAACTCAACATTTTAGTCGTTAAAACATTATTTTTGTGTAGACATATTTTTCTAAATTCGTATAATGTTAGTGTTTTTAATTAATGTAAGCGAATAAGTTTTTAAATTTTAAACAAAATCAAAAAGTTGTTGTAATATTTGAACTGTTATTTGACAAAATTTTCAAATCTCAGTTTTGAGAAAACACTACAGAACCAGAACATTTTAGGTTCTAAGTTTTGGTGTTCGAAATTGACAGATATTTTAAAACCGTTTTTTTAAACGCGAAACGAAAACCACATTAACCAACACCGACCCAAATCCTGTTTTCGGAACTTATCTTATGAAAACTTTTTTTGAAAAATATCATTGAAAATAAACAAAAACGAATCGTTTTCGTTTCCATGATGACAATGTGTTAAAACGAGTGTGTTCAGGAAGTCAAAACTAAATATCAATTATTTCAATGCAGAAAAATCAATTTTCTCAATACGTTATGATGGCGGATTACCAAGTTAGGAAAACTGACCATATTTTTCAATTGTACCAGAAACTCTACTCATATATTATATCATATTAAAAAAATCTACATATATATTCTTCAATCGAGATCAATTATTATTTAAACTACTGGTTTTTATTTTTTTGTTTACACGATCATATACGTTATAATTTCCACAAAACATTTTATTTCAATTTTGAACACCGTTTTACACACATTAAAATGCGTATAGTAACCGCGCAATACGTACGCAACGTTTAATTCCCGCTACATCGGTTTCAAGAGGATTAAACTCGCGGCATTTTGTTTTAAGGGGTGAGAGGGGTGAGGGGTGAAAAGAGAGAATTATTGAACTGTGATGAAAACGTTTTATCGGCCATAAAGCCGAATAACATTAATCCGTACGGAGTTATAATAATAATAATAATAATAATACGGCGGAATTCAGCGAATTCCATTTGTAATTATATAAATCATTTGAATGATTTTTTTTTTTCTTTGAACAAACATTCAAAGAAAAAAGAGATTTTTAATTTTTACCAACGTTAAAACGTGATACACCTTTTTATAATTTTTCAAGACTTACGAACTCGCCTGTCCCTAAGTAACCCCCACTTACATTTTTACCTTTAAATAAATATCATCTTTTTTTAAACTCGAGCTACTCTTTAGTTAGGAAGCAAATTTTATTCGTAAATATCAATACTTAATTCAAGTCCTTAAACCAACTCAACACTAATAACTATTGCCAGCGATTTTCCCCACTTATGGTCATAACATTGTTTTTTTTTTTCAATTTCAAACAAATACTCCTTTAAGTACGAAATATATTTAGAGCCAAATTCCGAACGACTCTAAGATAATAACAACGTTATTCACACGAATAGGGCTCGAATTTAAATGCCCCTTAAAACTGTCGAAATATTATCATCTAAAAACAAAAACAATAACGTCGTTGAAAAATGACACAAAATCATCTGAAAATTTAAATAAAAGTTCCACTTCGGTCCGGACTGTGATCGTGAGTTAACAAATTACGTAGATTGCGTGGGGCAAAACGACTGATGAATAAGATTGAAATAATTGTGCGAATGTTTCCAGAGCGAACGCGGTCTCACGAGATACCATAATTTAATAATATCTAAATACTCGAACGTTGATTAATACCATTATGTGCATTACGAATTAATAAAAAGTTTCCCCAGACTTACGGACAAAACGGCAAAGATCAAATGCGAAATTAAACTCTTTGGTCTGCGGATATTATCCCCAAAGTCAAACGCAATCTATTCAATTCAATCGCTTTAATTAATATCTAACGAGATTAATTAAGTAGGTCTTAATTGATTAAGTCTTAAGTACGTAAATATAAATGAAAATAAAAATGACAAATTTTATTATAATTATTCTGACGACTCGCAATTCGTTTGGAAACGTTTTTATTTTTATTTTCCTCAAAAGCATTTTTGTAATGACATTATTATTAATTCGTATCACATGGATGGCGTATTGTTTTTTTTTTTTTTTTTTTTGAAATTAAAACGTTATTAGTTTTTTTTTTCATAAGTATCAATCGTATCGAATTATTCAGGAATTATTTGCGCAGAGACGAGAATTTATTACCGAAGACGATTTTTTTTATACGAGTTACCGTCGTCAGACAAATAGCATTTATTGTACGTTGTTAAATTGTATATTTTATTGGTAATATTTAAAACCCGTTCCACCGTTTCGTCCCACTGTAGCCGTTGAGATCCGATTCAGGAGGACATTGACACGTGGCATGTGGTGAGTTCCGCTTATAGTGATCACTGGTTTTTGGAATCCTTATTACAATAATTACAACTATGAATATTCTCTTATCGGTTTTGTGGCCATTTCAAAATTAAATTTCATTTTTTTAGACCGAATTTGTATTTTCACAAAATATGTTAAAATTTGCATTTGAATTAATTGATACTTATCTACTTTTGGGGCGTTACGTGGTAAAGAAATAACCGATTTGCAAGCAAAAAATCTTTTGTAGAAAATTATAACGATGAAGTATGACGAAGAAAAAGAGGCAAATGAAAAAAAAAACACTCGAAGTTTTATCTTTTTAAAGAATAATGAATAAATAGTATTATTTAAATTAACCACGAAATGATACACAATTAAGTATTCCATTCCATTGATTTGGGGTTTAATCTTAAACTAATATGAAAATAAAATTAAAAAACACTCATGAACAATGTGAAATCCCTAGTTTCTCCCCTTATTTTAAATGTATTTTTTTTATTTTTTTTTTTTTTTCAATATTAGGGTTATAAGTTTAGATTTATTTAAAGATCATTAAAAAAAAAAAAAAAAAAAAACAATTGTTTGTAAAATCAAATTGAGTTGCACCAATGTAATCACACTGAGCGGAACTCACTGCGTATAATGATTATAATAATTAGTAATTTCTGTATCCAAAAATGTAAATACGAAAATTTAATTAATTATAATCGGACTTGAATAAATTCTTTATTGAACCTTTATATATTTTTCACTACGTCTTGGTATTTTCGAGATTTATTTTTGTTTTTGTTTTTTTTACAAATTTCGCTGTGGGGCGGTGTATCATAGATTAAAACCAATAATGCTAAGTCTAATAATTTTGTAAGAGAAACGTAACGAAATAGATAAAAAAAAAAAAAAATGTTATTCATAAAATTATATTATTACGTTAAATAATTATTATTACCCTTTATAACAATCAAAATTCAAACGATATCATTGTATAATAATAATAATATCATATTTATGTGTTTTCGTTTTGCGATAAGTATAATATATTATATTATTATTGAATTTATATACTAGAAAATTGTATTCCTCTTTCCTCGGACGATCGACGGCGTCGGCCAATGTTTCGCAATAAAATATCCCGCGGAATTTCGATTTTTTTTTTTTTTTTTTAATTAATTAAAAAGACACGACGCGATAAATCAACAGGTTGTTTTGGGTTTTAAATTATCGTCTCGATCGGACGGACGAAATACTCAGGTTAGGATCGTCGCGAGAGGAGGGTGAGGAGTGTGCAAAGACAGAATAATAAAAAACTGTTAAGTATGCGTAAAATATAATATTAAACGATTTTCAAACGTTTTAAATTTTTGACTCTCGTAAATTCAACAAGCACTTTACGTCGAATGTTTAAAAACACAACTAACTCGATCATCAGCGAAATAACGTCGCGCGCAGTTCGTTTTATGGAAATTCAAAAAAATTTCCTTTCCGTTTCTAAACAATTCCTATTTTACGTCGCCGTATCTGCAAAACGAAAAAAACACAGCGGCGCGTCGAACCGTTTTTGCACTAATGGAATTCTTAATTTATTTTCTATCCGATCCAATACAATGGGTAGTGCGCGTGTGTACTAGATGTGTATACAGGGAGGATGTCGCGAATTTCACCATAGACGATTTCGAACAACGTACCTCTAGTGTTTAGATGCGTCAAATTTTACAACAGAATCTTTTTTACTCGCATTTTTTTGCAAATCATACAGACCCAAACTCCTGATATGTCACAGTCAACGTTGAAATTTCTGAAAATGTTATTAATATATTTTATTTCCGTCGGTTGAAACTCTGAATGTCGAGAGACAGATTTAAATTTAAAATTTGAAATTGTTCTAATTTTGTTGTTTCTGTTTGTTATACGCTATGAAAACGAATTAAAGAAATTATTGACTATAATGCTAGACACTGGAAAATAATATCCAGGCACATTGGAGACATAAATTATTTTCATTTGTATAGACACGAGGTATATTTAACAATATCTATATGATAATCAGACACGAAATACAAGACGATAACATATATTAAAATGTATAATATTTCAACATTATGTATCTTCAATATAAATGGTAAATGGTGATATTGTTGAACGAATAAATTTCAAAGAATGCTATAAAACACTGATAAATTATTTATAAGGAACTGAAATTACGAATAAATTAGACCGCTCGGTTCCTGTACCGGAATAGTGTAACTAGTAAATTGGAAATGTTTTTAATTAATTTTGTGATTCTATTAGTCAGCTATGAAAACGACATGAGACAAATTTAAAAACATATTTGCATGATATTTAACTATTCGTTATTATTTTTTTAGAAAAAGAAAAGTATATTCATTTGTATCGTGTATCTTCCTGTAAACAAAAGAAAAAGAGATACAAATGTATCTAAGATACTGTCCATCCCTGTTTATGTATATATACATACAAACCTAAGTATTTAAATACATAGGTAAAAGATACTCGAAATTATTTTTATCTAGATAAAAGATAAATGTTTGATTTCTAGATTAATGTACAATACTGCCCAAGCGATTCGACAAATGTGTAAAATATTTCAGGAAAATTCGATTTCCTCGTTTTTACTCGACTTGGATTTGAACGAAAACCGTTGTGGCGTTCGAAGTGTTCAATCATTCATCCCCTAAACTTTCCGCCGTGTTTTTGCAATCACCCTGTATTATCGTCGTAA
This sequence comes from Stegophylla sp. TES_Ste_2020, assembly GCA_025469315.1. Classification (NCBI taxonomy): domain Eukaryota; kingdom Metazoa; phylum Arthropoda; class Insecta; order Hemiptera; family Aphididae; genus Stegophylla; species Stegophylla sp. TES_Ste_2020. Next base: position 8,841 of record JAIPRM010013878.1, read on the forward strand.
ATAAAATATAAGCAAATAATAATAAAAGTGACATCCCCGCGTACATAGCTACTGCAAATGGGGTTATAATGCAAAAATCTTCTTACCGAGAAAGAAAATAAGGCGATTCGTTTTCAGACATTTTCTTTTCCTAGTTTATCGTTCCAATAATTTTCTCATCTACACCGATTTTATCAACGACGGGAGTGACAGTTAACGCGGCATAATAATTGTAAAAAAAACACGGTTGATTTTCTTTCGTTTATGACTCATTTTGAAAATTTAACAGTACTTGACCCGAGCGCGTTACAAAAGCTTAAAGTTAAGTCCTGCCAAATATGTGTATACAGGGTGATTTTCTAAGCTCGCTCGTATTTCGCGTACGATTTAAAATACTACTACATTTACGAATTTTGTTTTATCCACAATTTATCTGCGTGACTTTTTGAGTCAAGTGTTATACTTACTAACTACGGACTTACTATAATATTTAATATTTTAAAATTTTAATTCCCGTATCTACGAACAGTTTAAGGCGAACGCAGAAGGGGACTATGTTCCTCCACACCGCCACTACCATTATTTTATTTTGTACGAGAGTTTACAGTTATTGAATTAAGTGAATTTTCCGTTTGTCTCGTTTTCGAATAGAAACCGTCAAACAGAAGGTTCAACAATAATCTGTCTGTAAATCACAAATATCAATTAAATCGAACACTTAATACAAGTCATTTTTTTTTTAATCCCTAAAACACAAATTATCGGACTATTTAAATATTTATCAAACAAATTTGACTGTTTTGGAAGAGGAATTTTTTCGTTTCTACACGAGTTTCATTTAAACTCAAAATGTAATTATTTCTCTGCAGGGGTGAAATATTAATTTTTGCTCCCTAATTTTTTTTTTCCAAAAATTGTCATAAAGATTATTATAAAGTTGAACATAGCGGTGTATATATATATATATACAAAAAAATTTCAATAAAATTGTGTTTTTCACTAAATCGTAGATTTTTAGTGTTTTTCCGAAAAATATTAATGCGTTTTACAAGGTGATAAATAGAGTGATCGTACTTAAAAATAAATCAATGAATAAAAAGAGTTAAACACAAGGATCGTACGTAATTTTTAAACACATTAAAACTAAACCATTTTTAATTACATCCAACGCACAATCTTATTTTAAATTCATGTTTTATTTTGATAATGAAATCACGATAAATATCAATCAGTGGCATACTACAATAGAATACCGACTCGGGCGGGACGAATAGTAAATCATTTTAAAATTTAAATCACAATGAAACTCAAAACAATAATTATTCGTTTAATGTTTTCGTCGTCTGCAGTGATCGTCCAAGGAAAAACCGCGTTATTACTTATTTATTTATATTGATGATTAATATTATATTTTATATACATATAATAATTATAGTTACCTCCGAAAGAATAAACATTTTCTTAGATTTATGTATTGATGATTAAATTATTATTACGTGTATGTACTGTGTGTAATATAGTCAGGTTTGTGTAAACGTTATATGATACTGTATTATTGTATTACTTACTATTAAGCGTTAGGGTATTAAGCATGTTAAAAATATGTTAACGATAAATGTTTTTTTTGGAAAAGACACGGTAGAAACCTTATAAGAATATGTATTATAAAATCTAAGAAATGCAACAAAATATATTATGATAATATAATATTGTGTTATTTTGGATCTTATGAATTATTAATAACGTTTATGATTATAATTATTATTATTATTATTACTACGATGTACATTGTACACCTATTTTATTGAAAAATAAATAATTATTTCCGTTTTACATGCAATACTTATACCTACTATTGTACCCATTCGTTTTCAGTCAGTTGTTACCAGAAGGGCGGAATTATTCCAAAAAATTTAATTCTATTCTCTTCCACTGTACATTTTCCTTCAAAATTAAAATCCTTTTTCCTCCACCAATAAAATACCATTCTCATCCACTTCCCATATTTCTCGAAATAATTTTAGATTCTGAACGAAGCTAGTGTTTTTTTCTTTTTTTTTTTTTCTGTGTACAACTTTTCGTATAGAAATACTTGTCCAAAAGTTTCAATCAATAACTTTTTGAAACCCGATTCGCCTCTAGATTGTACTTTAAACAGGTCATTTTTTGAATTTCTTAATTCTTCAATGTTTTTTTTGGAAAAAACTATCCAAAATTTGACAAAAACGACTCGAAAACCATCATTTTTTGATCAGAATTTTATGAAAATTTAAACATAGACAGAAAATCC
>JAIPRM010013879.1:0-11109 GCA_025469315.1 Stegophylla sp. TES_Ste_2020
GATTTTCTATCTATGTTTAAATTTTCATAAAATTCTGATCAAAAAATGATGGTTTTCGAATCGTTTTTGTCAAATTTTGGGTAGTTTTTTCCAAAAAAAACATTGAAGAATTGAGAAATTCAAAAAAAGACCTCTTTAAAGAACAATCTAGAGGCGAATCGGGTTTCAAAAAGTTATTGATCGAAAATTCTGGACAAGTATTTCTATACGAAAAGTTGTACACAGAAAAAAAGAAAAAAAAAAGAAATAAACATCATTGTAAAATCACTAGCTTCTTCACTTCGTTCAGAATCTAAAAATCTCACACTTACGAGACGAGGTATACGCATGTGGTGTGGAGTGAAACAGTGATTTATTTATTTATTTTTATTCGTATTAAATCCTAACCAAAAATAATAAATGATTTAGGGGGTTAAAAACGAGGTTAAAAGGTACAAGCGGACAACAATGAATCAGTATCATGATGGTGAAGGGTCTCTGGAGGAGATGATATTCGTCGTTGGTCAAGGTTTATCACCTGCAGTTTAATACAAAGCAAAATATAAACACGTACGTGCAGTGTGCCGCCGCGATATCCGAGTGCATAGGCTGACGGGTTTATTTCAGGTACAATAATATACATACTACGTGTACTACAATGATGTACCACCGTGCGAAAATCACATGAATGTCGATTTTTTGTTTCGATATTATGTGGAATTCGGCAAAGAACCCCACATCGGCAGGATGAGATTTCGTTGTTGTTTGGACACAATAAAGGATGACATGCCTGGACCTTGGTCCAAGTTGTTCCTCGTGGAAATCTTTGTGAAGAGACCTTTGTTCGGTTTGGGTATTTACCAGACAATCAATGATACCGATATTGTTGTGAACATTATTATTTTACGGTCGGATTGATTTTGAGAAAAAAAAAAAAAGGCGTTTAGTAGTATTTGTAATGTATTCGAACGCATGACCAGAAGCTAACTGATGTGAGAAAAGGTTTAGCTTTTTAGGATTTAGTTTGCTCGTAGCAATAGCATACGTATATTCACACACACATTGGTTGTTAAATTTTTCCAATGTAACATTCAGAGTTTTTCAGATAATGTACTGTGGATAGTTTTATAGTAAATGTAAGATTTTTATTTTTATTTTTTTTTTTTTTCTGGTCATTTGTAATAATACATTTTAAATACTTGGCAGTCTAAGATAATAATATTATGGTCGAAAAAGTATTAATATTATTCTATCAAAGAAATCTTTATTCGTAATTATTTTCAATAATTTAATTAAAAAACAAAGATAATCTGTCGATGATTTTGAATCCCGTAAACGAGTTTTTTTTTACAAAATCGATTTAATTAATATCCCTTAACTCCAAAACTAATAATTGGACAAGAATCTTGAAATTTTCACCTATTACAATCAACAATATAGTCAACACAGATTATATTTTGGTTACTACCAATAATTCCAAAAGTTATATTGTTTAAAATATCATGAAAGTGTCGACAATACCTTATCATAGACGAAAATTTCGGATGGAATTTAAATAACAGTTACAACTGTTAAACATATACCAACTCAATATAAAAAAAATGACAATTATTTTTTGTCTGTAATTAACGGAGACACAGAATCGTTATAATTGAAGAAACGAATTATTGTTTAAGTATTCCGCCCGAGAAGCGAACAATACTGACTTTCTAAGTTTTTTACAATAAGATATTACTTAAATAGAATTGAAATTTTCTGTTCTTCATTAGGTTTTATTCATTTTTATAATAAAATGACAAATTTATTTAAAAACCAGAATTTATTGTAATTTTTTCTTTTTTTTTCATGAATTTTCAGAAAATCCAACTTTTTATGAATATTCTGTAGCTGATAACTTTAAATATGTCGGTTGCAGGGGCGTAGCCAGGGGAAGGGCTAAGGGGGCTGAAGCCTCTCCGGAAAATTCAAGAAATCTTAAATTATTATATCTAATTAGTTATAAATAATATAAAATAATATAGGGATATGGCAGGTAGTTGTTGAAAAAAGTAATAAGTGATAAGATCAGAAGGGATAAAAAATGTTTGATGAAGACAAGTCAAAAACACAAAAAAAGAGGGGGGGATTATATATTTTTATCATTACCTTTCGAGAGAAAATCAATTTTTGAGAACGGGAAGAGGGAAGGCGATTGTCCTTGTATCCTTCACTAGTATCTTGAACCATAGGCACAATTTAGGAGGACTTAGGAGATTCAGCCATCCTCGAAAAATCACTTAGATCCTCCCCCCTATAGTTTTTGGAAATTGCTGAAGATTGACACGTTTAAGCAACTTAAGCCTTTGGAGAAGAACTAAATCAATCAAACGAAACAATGTTAGCCCCAATAAAATTGATCCTAATTGTACTAATGTATTCAACTGATCAGCCCAGGCCGAAAAAAATTCCCGGCTATGCCACTGCAGGTTGGTTGAAAATAAAAAAAAATTTCAAAATGATTTTGTTATTTAAATCTATATAATATTTTAATCTATGAATATTAAATATATTGAAAACAAAATCATTAGTTATGAATTTTTTTAAAACCCCTTAAAAACGTGTCTACGCCACTGGTATAAATATAATATATTATAAAGTATAAACGCATTATAATATTATTATTGTGAAGTAAATTGAATGAATAACAAGCGTTTCGTTTACATCCATTAAATTCCAAATGACGTTTTGTGTACAAATACATTAAGATTTTGTTTTCTCAGTGTTTACACGTAAATCAATCAATGTGTCTCCTCTATTCTCGGGAGGAAAATGGGGTGTCGATTTTATGAAACCAAGGAGAAGTCAATATGTATATATTATAGGAACGGTGATGGAAACAACACTGTGCCCCTCCCCCACCGCCGAGTCGTCGTCGTGCAATGGCCGTTTCGCCGGGTCTCTACTGAAATGAGACAAAAAGTAGAAAAAAAAAAAAACCGTGAAGACGACGACACACAAAGCTCCCGCCCGATGTGCGAGACCAATTGCGCGGAATAGTCGTCTAATTAAACGTCTGTCGGACGGTAAACAATGACCGGCACGTAATGGGTTCTTTTTAATCCTATTGTCGCGCCGCCGCCGCCGCCGGTATTCCCTCCCACCACCGACTTTTTACTTTTTAGGTCCATGACCGAGAAAAATGTGTAAAAATCGCTTCTCGGAAATAATAATATGACATGTATTACCTATCTTATAAGTAATATTATAATATTATGTTTACAGTCTACATTATGTGGGGGGGGACGTTAATATTCACTTAGGGCTCGGATTTCAATGCAAAATGCATATTTTTTTTTTTTTTTTATGACGATCTTAGGAAATGCTTTTCGCCTACAAAATTTGTTTCGTGTGACAGAGATCTCAAAATTTAAAACTTTTATTATTTTGCATATTTCGATATTTTAGATTCTGAACGAAATAAAAGAAGCTAGTGTTTTTACAATGATGTTTATTTATTTATTATTTTTTTCTGTGAAAAACTTGTCCAAAAGTTTCGATCAGCATTTTTTTGAAACCGGATTCGCCTTTAGATTGTATTTTAGAGAAGTCATTTTATGAATTTCTCAATTCTTCAATTTTTTTATTTGAAAACTATCCAAAATTTGACAAAAACGATTCGAAAACCATCATTTTTTGATCCGAACTATATGAAAATTTAAACATAGATAGAAAATAATATGAGAAAGATTTTGGCACATCGAAATTTTGAAAGTGTGAAAAAAAAATTTTGAATATTTTTCTAACATTTTTTTTTCTCATTTATTTTTTATATTATTCCTTTGTTCAGAATCATTTATTTTTAATTCGATACACCCGTCAAGAGAATCCCACCCGTCGTGCGAAGTATGTCCGGCTTTTTTAAAGTATACATACTTATTTTATGTACTTTTTTGTACAGTAAAAAGTTTCATATAAAAAAGTTCATTTTGTAAATTAGGGTTTTATTATTTTTGAGCTACGTGACCCCTAGTCTCAAAGTGATCGCGACCTCTCTAAGGGTCACGACCCCCCTAGTTGAGAAACGCTGATATATATTATATTCACACACATGCGATTTTCGAATAACGTGAAAATTCGTCACCAAGTCTCTCGGACAATCATAATATTATATACTTATGTGTAGGGCTGTGAATTTGTAGGAAAGTGCATTTTTGTTTTTTTGCTGATTGTGTAACATAGCTTTGTAAGTACATTATTTGAATTATGTGATAACGAATCCATGTATGGGACTTTTATTTTGAATTTTTTGACGTTTTAAATGTTTTAGGTCACTTTTTTGCATTTTTAAGTCATATTTTTCGTTTTTAGTTAATTTTTAATTAAATTTCGTCAAATAACATCTTTTGAAAACCTTTTTTTTTTTTGTTTTATACAGGCTGTATATACGTCAAATTAAAAAAAAAAAAAAAAAAATTTAAATGCTTCTGGTGAATAGCATTGTATATTGTATATTGTATAATATTCAAATTCAACCAACAATTTTATTCTTTTTTTTTTTTTTTATTAAATAAGCATAATATTTTTAAGCGTGTAAAATTTAATCTACTAATGTAGTAATATATTATATATAATATCCTATAATATCAATATAAATATAAAAGTTAAATTAGAACTATTTTAAGTGCATTTTATACTATAATTTTTTTGACATTTTAAATTGCATTTTTTTGAGAGTTTTTAGTGCATTAACTTCACAGCCTTACAGTTATGCATGTATACTCGTGCGGGATGTACTACAAATGTGTGTTGAACGTTGAACGCGGCTAATAATAATTATTACAACAAACATTAAAAACGTCTCTACGAGAAAATCGGTTACTACTTGTTGCTCGTCTCGTGCGTTATTCCACACGTCTAACTGCTGATGCTGCTGATCAGATAAAAAAAAGCCGGACATACTTCGCACGATGGGTGGGATTCTCTTGACGGGTGTATTTAATTTTAAAGAAACGATAAATCATTTCTTCAATAAAACCATTCTGAACGAGGGAAGTTGATAATATGAAAAAAAAAAATGTTAGAAAAATGTCCAAAATTTTTTTTCACATTTTCAAAATTTTCTTGCGCTAAAATCTTTTTTATAGGATTTCCTATCTATGTTTAAATTTTCATAAAATTCTGATGAAAAAATTATGGTTTTCGAGTCGTTTTTGTCAAATTTTGAGTAGTTTTTTCCAAAAAAAACATTGAAGAAGTGAGAAATTCAAAAAATGACCTCTCTAAAGTACAATCTAGAGGCGAATCGGGTTTCAAAAATTTATTGATCGAAACTTTTGGACAAGTATTTCTATACGAAAAGTTGTACACAGAAAAAAAGAAAAAAAAAAGAAATAAACATCATTGTAAAAACACTAGCTTCTTCACTTCGTTCAGAATCTAAAAAACCTATGTATGTATTCGGGGGAGATTATACTTACGAGACACTGCTGCTGTATATTACACGAACACGCGGTACAAGTGTTTTTAAACGAGCATCAGCGGTACACTTGCAAACACAATAACAGTGTTGTGTGTAGAAGTATTGGGAACAAACCCGAACGGACACGTCACACGTCATTACTACTATTGGGACCGCGCGAACATCAGAGAAAAAGAAGTATTTGCTGCGGGTCGGTGTTTTTTTTTTTTTCATTTTTTTTTTCTTCTTCTTCTCTCACAACAATAAGATGAAAGATTACCGACAGGACACGACGATTACACACACACACACACACACACAGGTATATCTATCTTTCTTTTTGGGGTTGCGACGGCGGCGGCGGTTATTTGATTAACAACAGTCGTGTGTCTCTAAAAGCGGCCGCCCTCCGTTCTCATAATATTACAGGAATACACGAATGCAGCTATGTATTCCCCAATAAATGATACAAAATAAAATACATTAAAATAAATAACGCGCATTCGTACACGATATTACAGGGGTGGCCAACACGAATATTATGCTTGCGAGCCGCACGGATGAATTTATTAATTATGTCGAGAACACCAGAAATTATGTCTTTTGAATTTTGAATTTTTAGTTAATGTCGTCGGAAACCGGATGTCCGGTATCAAAATCGTATTGCCAATAGTTAAGACACTATAGAACTGTCACTGTTTTGTGGATTTTTGTCAGCATTTATTCTATTTTAAAGAACCCGAAAATTAATAACTGCGCACAGAATAAAAAAAATCGATTTTTGGAATGACATATTACGTATATTCTTGTGAATCACTTTATCGGACAGTGAAAATAATAATTAAATTTAAATATCGTTCAAATTTTTACTAAACATTGATCTTAAAGAATAACTTCGAACTTCGATGCAGTGGCGTAGCGTGTAATTTAGCTACCCGGGGCGGGTATCAAATTTGCTGCCCTCCACCCCTTCTAAGGAAAGGAAATTTGTTCTCTGCTTTAATTTTTTCAAAGACCTTACTTTTTTTTTTTTCTTTCTGCTTCAATGTTTAAATTTCAAAAGATTTTTGAGATTCTGGACGGAGTGAAGAAGCTTATGGATTTTACAATGATGTTTATTTATTTTTTTATTTTTATTTTTTTTCTCTTTCTGGAAACACTTTTTTGTATAGAAATACTTATCCAAAAGTTTCTATTAGTATCTCTATAGATCCCGAAACACATCCAGATGGTACTTTAAACAGGTTATTTTTCCAATTTCTCAATATTTTTTCAAAAACGTAGAAAATCTGTCGAAAAACTGACAAAAAGCGGCAAAATATGCAATTACCGGAATTTCCATAAAATTGAAAATTGTTTTTTAGCATAAATTCAAAAATAATGTAACTAGAAACTTGAAACTTTCACCAATTACTAAAAATGGTTCTTTAAAATTCAATACACCCGTCAAAAGTATTAAGAGTATCCCACCCGAGGTGTGAAGAACACCCGACGAGCGGAGTACACTTTTTTTTTATTCGCTGCTTTCTAAATTAGCACTTAGGTGAAACAACTTTTTTTTAATTTCCTCCTAAAAATGCCACCCTCAAAAAGTGCCCCCGAACCCCCCCCCTCCACACGCTACGCCACTGAGCCAATGTCACATCAATAAAAACTCAGATCTCAGAAGCCCACGAAAATAAACAGTATATGAAAAGTATACAATAATATTCAAAAATAATAAATATTAATTCATATACAATGAAGAAATCTTATTTTGTTTTTAAAATATTCTATTTCCACGCACACTTAAGGCGGTAATTATTTAAAATCAAAAAAAAAAAAAAAAAAAGCTGTGATCCATAAAAAAAAATACAATATTATAAAACAAGATAATCGCTGTTTTAGGAAACGAAATGCCAGCCACAATTTGGCCATCCCTGCAATATTACATATATATATATATTATAGGTCAGCGGTTTCCAACCGGTGGGGAATTCCCTTTAAGGAGGGATTTTAAATACACCGCAGGGGGAAATTCAGTGATGGTAAAATCATTTAGAATTTTTTTTGTTAATTTGTTAAAAAAATTAATTTTAAATCTACTTAAATTATTTAATTAATAATATTTACAGTTTGTATCATTGTTTCTGCTTTTATATTTTATGATTTGTTCTTATATTTAATATTATGAATTAGTAAGTTAATTTATGATGTCTAAATTATAAAATAATGAAAATAATAATTATATACAGTTATTTTATATAATTTATTAGTGTGGCGAGCAAAAAAAAAAAAAAAAAAGTCAAAACTCTAATTTAACGGGATAATATTTTTTAAAACTTAAAAGAGGAATGGTGATTTTTTAAAAATTATAAGGGGGAATAGAATAAAAAAAAAAAAGGTTGGGAACCACTGTAATATAGGTATAATATATACATATATATATATGTAATAAAATAAATAAATATAAATAAAAGGTCACAAGAGTCGTATATGGATGTATAATATTATATAGGGCCTACTTAGCCTCATACCATTGTGTGCCAGTTCGAGTGTGTGTGTGTGTGTGTGTGTTTACCGTCCTTTTGACGAGCCGAAAACACACACACACACACACACACACCGGAACAACAACAACAACAACAGAGACGTGTGTCATCGGCATCGTCTGTCAAGCTATACGCCGCCCCTTCGATAAACGCGCGAGCCACAAGTGGATTGAGTGTATTATATTACACGACTATATTATACATGTATATATATATACATACGAGTAGAGAGGTATATTATAATAATATGTAGTATAACGAGTGGAATCGAGATCGGACGAGTGTCGACAGACGGATGCAGCCGCCGTGTACACACACGCATGCGCGTTTACAAATAAAAATGAAAAAAAAAAAAAAAAAAAAAATGTAAATAAAAAAATACCTCTTAATATGTCTTGGCAATAATTATAAGAGGATTATAATATTATTATTATTATTATTATTATATTTTAATGCGCGCGCCACTACCACCTGTTTGATATGTCTTCATATTAATAATATTATTATTATTATAAAATGTTGTACGGCTGGTGGCGGTGGCAAGAAAAACTAATAATAAAATAATGATTGGCCACAAACCAAAAAAAAAAAAAACAAACAAACGGCAGTGAAGTGTACAACAATATATGTATGTAGTAATATTATTGTTTTTTTTACTATTATAATAATAATAATAATAATAATAATATATTGTGTGAGAATGTTATTGTATAGGTATTATTGTGCACATGTGTGTGTGTGTAAAATATTGATATTTATTAACTAGACACACAAACACACACATTTTATTGTATAATATACACAGTCCGGGTGCCACGGTTATGGTACACGCCCATTGGTTTTGATTCGGCGGCAGAGTTTCGCCGTGTAACTAACACATTAATATTATAATATATTACAGAACATAATAATAATAATAATAATAATATTATGTGCGTGTAACATATTTAAATTATATTATATTACCTGTACGAAGTACGCACGAGCAACAACGTAGTTGGTACGACGACGTGGAGGAGAAGGAGAAGGAGTGTAGGAGAAGAGGAGAAGGAGAGGAAACCGCGGACACTGGGGGAACCGTCACGATTGTTGCGTTGCGACTACGAGGAAGAGACGTGACGTGAGAAGGATGGTGAGAAAGAGAAAAAGAGTCGTCGGATAGAAGAGAGACCGCCGAATACCGCGAAAAATCTCCCCGCACCTCTGCGCACACGACTACGAGTACGTTATTATAATAAACACGTATATATATTATACCGGAGATCTAACTGAGTCATTACTGTCCGAAAAAATTCTCGGACTTGGTTAAAAATAATAAAACGCACGCCGCCGCCGCCGCCGCCGCCGCGAAATGCCAACGTAACGCGTCAACTACACGCAACGGCGGCGGCGGCGGCGTTCTTTGTATTACTTATAAATTCAAATAATAATAATAATACGAAGGTATACACACCACTGTTATTGCGCAGATAATATTGTTGTTCAAACGGAATTGCGAGGACTTGCCCCAAATCGACGTCCCATTCGAACGCGTGTGTTTCAACCATTGCACGGACCATTGAATCGGCTCCCAAAAAAACGTATATTTGAATTGGCTCCGGTAGCGCCGAAATCAATTTTAAAAGATATTGCAGGTTTATAAAGTCTACTAACCCACCACCATTTTTCTGTACGCACCTATGGAAGATCCCTCCCCCCCTCTGAAACACTATTTTGCTATTATTTTTTTTTAAGAAGTTCCATGAAGATTTACACAATTCAATAACTTTTTTTGACCAATTTCACCTCCAATCCCATCTTTTTCGTATTGAAACCCAGTGTCAAATTTAGATAGTACCTGAATATTAATGAAAGTAAAACAGAAAGCATGATTACTAATAGAATAATTTAAATAATAACACAATGAATAACTTATAGATCGGCGCCACTGCAGTGACTGCCGCGACAAACCACGTTCTGTGTGCCCGAGCACACACGAAACGTTTTGAGCGCGCGTGTATGTGTTTTCTTATCGCTTTGTAGTTTATTTATACAATCGAAAACGCGCAAAGCTTACACACAGACTATACATCGCGTCCCGCTATTTTCTGTTTCGTTTCAAATTGTAGAAACGGATGACATATTTTATATAAATTGTATCGTATTATTTGTGCCGAAAATCAGGCTACATATAAATGTTGTGTGACTGTGTTAAAATTAAATAATTTAATTGGACGACGTAGAAGTTGTAGTCGTGGCATACGTATTATACAAACACCACCAAAAAAAAAACAAAAAAAAGCAACTTATAATACGTTATTGGGCATTTTTTTAAAGTTATATAGGAATTTTATCAACTTTAAAATAGATACATAATTTATTTTAATTATTATTGTATTTAATAGTTTAGGTATATTTTAATGAAATAACTGAACATAGGTTATACATCATTAAAAAATACTGTTTTTAAAATAATTAAATAAACTGGATTTAAAATACTAATTTTTATATTAAATTTCAACATTTTATGAAAGATCGGGACGGTAGATATTATTACCATATATTCTGGTATCAGTATGAAAGTATAAGAGCCTTGCCACACCATGCGTTTTAACCGGACGGTATTGACTAAGTCACATTTATGAGATTTTGTTCTTAAAAACGTTCCCACCGTTGCTTATCTGTCGACGCCGTCGGTCTCCAAATTCGACACCAAAATATTTTCATTTTTATGTCTCTACGCTCTTTGATGGTAGACTCACTTATTTTATACAAAGTTACATTATTATATTACTTGTCACATATCACGAAAAATCGAAGATACGAGTATAATTTTTTAATAATTAAAGTGTGTCATAATACCTACCTAATTAAATATTTGAATTAATTATTATGAATATGTATTTAATTTATTATATAAATATATTATATAATAATGTATATTTAATAATATATTATTAAATAATAGGTATATATTTAATTATATATTATAATATCTGTGGGGCTACCTCAAAAATGTTATCTAACCATTTACATCCATTCAAGAACTTCGTTTAATAATTATCATTTTAAAATAGCTACAAATCAATATTGTCTTATTATCGATAGATATAGATAGCCTGCAACGGCTAGGAATGTCTTATTGTAAAAAAATAAAAAAATAAAAAAAAAAAAAGTGTCCAA
>JAIPRM010013880.1:0-11109 GCA_025469315.1 Stegophylla sp. TES_Ste_2020
AGATTGTACTTTAAAGAGGTCATTTTTTGAATTTCTCGATTCTTCAATTTTTTTTTTTTTTTAAAAACTACCCAAAATTTGACAAAAACGACTCGGAAACCATAATTTTTTGATCCGAATTTTATGAAAATTTAAATATGGATAGAAAATAATATAAGAAAGATTTTGGAGCAAGAAAATTTTGAAAATGTGAAAAAAAAATTTTGAACATTTTTTTTCTCATTTATTTTTTATATTATTTTTTATATTATAACTTTCCTTGTTCAGAATCGTTTTATTGAAGAAATGGTTTATCGTTTCTTTAAAATTAAATACATCCGTCAAGAGAATCCCACCCGTCGTGCGAAGTATGTCCGGCTTTTTTTTTTTTTTGGTGTAACTGGAATAATAATAATTACAGTAAAATACCGTTAATTTCATATTTTTAGGTTTTTAAGTACCTAATGTTAAAGAAAATAATTTCTAACTATTTTGCTAAAATTTCATAATATAATAAATGATGATATATTTGATTAAATATTGTAACATACCCGTATCTTAAATTAATGGACAATATCGATATTATATTGTACACATTATAAGGAGAAACCGTTTAATTGAGAGCTATTTTTTAGGTCAAATCAAAAACAAAACATGCTGAAACTATTTTGATTAAATATTGCATAAGACCCAGAAAAACTATGTTGATTCATAATATTATAATTGTCTACTTATTAAGATGAAAAAACTAAAATGTAATTTCATATTTTAACTATGCATAAATATAACATATTATATGTTTTAGAATGGTTATCGTTATTATTATTGTAATAGTTATTGTGATTCACAAAAAATGTATTTGGGTGTTAGGATGTAGTCCCCTAGATTATTTTTTATCGCATAATTTTAACACCCCCATATTCAGGCTCTAGTTGCGCCTATGCCTATATATTAGATTTTAATTTTTCGGTTTTTTTTTGTTTTTTGTCAAATTTCATTCGAGCCAGTCCCATTTGTGAAAAATATCGACGTGAACAAACCGAAAACCGGGATTATATAATACGAATAAAATATAAAAAAATTAACGTACCGCGACCGATATGCGGGTCCACCCCTCCCCACCCCCCCCTTTAAAATACAGTCAAGTCTCGTTACGGCAAACCCGGGGATTTAATTTATTTTTGAAATTAGTGAAAAACTGTGTGTGAATTGAATGCTTAATGAATGCCGGTATATAGCTTCGTACCATGGGTATTCTTCCCTATTTGGTGGGTGTGTTAAATTTTAAATAAACGGTAAATCGTTTCTACGACGAAACAATTCTGAGCGGATCTTCAGTTTATACCACCAGTGGTGGCGTGACTAGACATTTTTCAAATGGGGAGGAGGGGACTCGTTTTTCTACTTTTTTTAGACATTTAATTTTTGTATTTTACATTCTGAGCGGAGCAATAATAACTAGTGATTTTACAATTATTATTATGCGTATCCCTTTTTTCATTCTTAATCGCTCCCTATAGAAGCACTTTTCTCGTAAAAATACTTGTCCAAAAGAATAAAAAATGCAATTTAAATTCAAATAACATCTCATGCCAAGCGTGTCATGTGCATAAATAAATAAATAAAATAGAGTAAATATTTAGATTAGAAATCACGCTCAGGTCGTTCTTTAAAAAGTTTTGTTATTCAAAGTTTTCAAAATACTTTTTCGGAAAAATGAGCAAGCCTGTCAAAGAATTTAGTACAAACAGCGAAATATGCATTAAATAACGTCTTCGTTTTTATTATTTTCACTATAACTCCGAAAGTAAAAACGGCTAGAAACCTTATTTATTAACCTTATTGATTTATCGTTTCTTTAATCTTCTACACACGCCCACTTAGAGTATCTGACCCGAAGAGCGAAGAATATCTGTGGTGTGAAGTATAATCTGGCTTTCTTGTGTATAATACATTACTTTGCTGTACTTTACTGTACTTCCCCCCAGTTATATTTACTTAGCAGAGAAACGCGGTGAATCATGAATTTTAAGTGCACGGTTTACGTTAAGCTATTCGATACAAAATGGTAATTATTATATTTATCCTCGGTTTATGAATAAATAAAATATGTTAGTAGGTACGCTCACTAATTGTCTGCTGAAACCGCAACGGAACACCTGTACATTATTATTGTGTTTTATAATATTAAAAGGTGCGTGTGCACGTGAATGCGCGCACAAAACTGCCACCGCTGATTAAATAACGAAATTCGTAATAACATAAAAAAATATTACGTGTGGGATATACACGGCCGTAGGGTATGATGTTACGCGTGATCGTGTAGTTTTTCAACGAAAAACATCAGTGAAATTCAATACCTCGAGATTTACATGTTCGGATCGGATGATTCATCATAATATTATCATAGGGGAATAGAGGGGCTCGGAAATCACAATATATATAGTCCATAGCCCTACTTAAAGGGAGTGGGGGGGGGATTGCAGCTCTGAGTCTGAGTATGATGGAAATAATTAGAGTCAGAATTTTGTAGCTTTATGAAATTAAAAAAAAAAAAAAAACACTAAAAATCTAAAAATAGCACCAAAAATCTTTAAAAAAAACTGAAAATTCAAAAATAGCTAAAAAAACCACAATTAAATTGCGTTAGTTTCATTTTCACGTAGCCTAAATTGGATTAATAATTCACATAGCAATGTTTTAGATAAATAAAAAGCGAATAATATTAAGTAAACGCTTACAAAACCCGAACTCTAGTTATAATATTGTAATATTATAAACGTTTCAAATTTGTTTGTTTGGATTTGAAAAAAAAATTGATAAAACGTTATTTAAAAGAAAAAAAAAAATCATTTCGAGCGTTTTATTCTAAGTACATGAAGTATAAATCGAATTTATAATTAACATAGGTTTTTGATTAACAGAAAAAGATAGATAATTTCTACAAAATCCAAACTCTTAAAATATTATCTATACAAAACGAAAATAATAATGATGACACAAACAGTATTAACCGACATAAAAAAAATAATAATAATAATTTTCTCGTAGCTTCTCAAAATACGTGTCCATCGTAAATAGATCTGAGGTAAACTTTAAACTGTTACAAATTATTATAATGATGAGTTTCAAAAAATTGTGTACTTTGCTCGTCGGGGTGTTCTTCGCACGTCGGGTGGGATTCTCTTGACGGGTGTATTGAATTTTAAAGAAACGATAAATCATTTCTTCGATAAAACGATTCTGAACGACGGAAGTTAATAATATAAAGAACAAATGAGAGAAAAAATGTTCAAAATTTTTTTTTTGAAAAAAATTGAAGAATTGAGAAATTCAAAAAATGACCTCTTTAAAGTACAATCTAGAGGCAAATCCGGTTTTTAAAATGTTACTGATCGAAACTTTTGGACAAGTATTTCCATACTAAAAGTTGTACACAGAAAAAATTAAAAATTGTAAACGTCATTGTAAGAACACTAGCTTCTTCACTTCGTTCTAAAACTTCTAAAACTTACTCCTCGATAAAAATGATTTTAAAATTTCAAAAATTAATCTTATATTCGTTGAATTATACATTTTCGTGACTCCTACATCGTTTTTTTGGGGGGTGTCGTACACGCGACCTCTTGTGACCCCCCCCCCAGTTTACGCCTCTGTGTGTGTGCGCCGCTTGTTTGGAAAACGTATCCATACGTACACGACGTTGTACGTGTATATATAATTATGGTCGCATTGCGCGGTCGCCCTTGTCCGGCGGGAACACGATAAATCAGTCCGTTCGCCGTTGGCCTCGGCGGCCGTCAACCCTTAGCTCGTTGCGTCGAAAAAGCTCGCCGACGAATATATCGCACGAAACACACACTCACGCTTTGCACGTATATTGTTGCATCGGCCGGTAACGAATTTTCGCACCAAACCCCCCCCCCCGTTTGCCGTCTGTTGACTCCCCGCAGAATCGTCTCGGGCAACTTCCCTCCCTCCGCCCCGTGAAAGTACGTGCCTTTCTGGTTTTAAAAAGTTTTGGTTAAAAAAAAAAAAAATATTCAAAAAGATATTATGGCGAGCGCGGCCGGTCAGGGTGCGATTTCAGATTTTCTTTCGAGGGGATGCCAAATTTGAGTCGGACTGACTTTACGGTCGAGTTGGCAGTTTTCGATCAAAAACACAATACTTATCAAAAAAGAAACTTTTTAGATTTCCACTGGAGCGAAGAAGCCAGTTAATAATATATATTTATTCTTTCCGTGAACGCTTTTTCGCATAGTAAGACTCGTCCAAAAGTTTTGACTGCTCAAATCGAAATTCGGCTCTAAATGGCATTCGAGAGTGGTGAATTTCCGAAATTCTAGATTTTTTTTTCTTTATACGTATTATAAATTCTAAATTGCAGTTAAATAATTTCTTTGCGATGTGTTATAAAAAAAAATAATTTATGGTAAGTGTATTGCTGTTTCACTGCTGCCCCCCCCTGAAAAAAATTTCTGCGGGCAGCCTTCGATATTTTTCGCCACACACGTGCAATGTAAGAAATAAAACAATTTTCATATTTTTTCGTGAGCACAGAAATCATTGACAGAACACTACGTTTAACACTGAACGCGTGCTGTGTTTTGAATTGAACAAAAATTATAATTTTTTTTTTTCTCAGTTCATTTTCGACTCTTGAGTAGTGCAGAAATCATTTTTCAGACTTTGTATGTAATAAAACGAATTCGACTCTAGTCGAATTTCGTTGATTTGTCGACGAGTACACATCCTAGTATAAAGAACGCTTCGCTCTGGTTATTTAAAACGAGTAAAAAAAAAAAAAATGGATAGTGGGCGCTTGCGGCAAGGGCGATGTACTTACGCAGAGAAGTGAGAGAGAGAGAGAGAGTGAGAGAGAAGAGACAGAGACACACACACTTACACATAGACAGAGAGTGAACGCACACACACACACATATATATATACATAAAATATAATATTTTATATCGATTTACGACGCACAAAAGGTGGTTTTGATATACGCAACACAAAAAAATAAAAAAATAAATAAAAGTATAGGTAATTTGGACGGGTTTTATTTTCTTCTTCCGTATCCAAAGCTATTTATCATACATCCCAGTAGCGTTAGAAGGGGTGTGTGTGTGTGTGTATATATATATATATATATATCTAAATATCGTTATTGTTATTGTTATTATTATTATATTATGCGATTCTCAACACTTATAGCTCTGCCGCCGCCGCCGCCGCCCTGCCCCACCACTGTCTGCGCCGCACACCGTGTACACGGTTTCGACGGCATTGACGAACACACACGCGCGCGCGCACGATTTTCCCCGTCGCTGCCCCTTAAACGCCATCGAATTGGATTCCAAAATACTTTTAGACACAATACACACGATTATACAGGGCGAGACCAGCTGACCAGGTGAGTCACCGTGCGCGTCCATGCGCACCCAGACTTCCTAAAATTAATATAATTTATTCGGCCCTAGGCTTGCCAACCGTCCAATTTTCACCCGGACAGTCCGGTTTTGTCATGGTATTGAATATCCAATTAAAAAATATATTATTTTCTTTAAATCGATTCACTCGTAAGAGAACTCGTAAGGCCCTATGCAAATTAATTGTTTTTTTTTTTTTAATTATGAACTATTTAGACCGATTTTACCAGCCACACGTAACATAATTTTATTTCGATCGACTAAATATTATATCTGTGACGTTAAATCAATTGAATAACGTTTTTACAGTCATACCAACCATACTTTCATGAGTTTGGCAACCCTAATTAGAATTTTCTAATTTCATTTATTGGCTTTATCTCACTACTTCTATTTACTTATTTATTTTTTTTAATTAAGTATGACCCACCACGAGTGTCTTATCCGAAGAGAGAATAATGCGAAGTATGTCCGGCTTTGTTGTCTATGTTTATATAAATAAATAAAAAGAAAAGTATTAGAAAAATGCCCAATTTTTTTTTTTTAATTTTTTCAAAATTTTCTCGAGCTTAAATATTTCTAATATTATTGTCTATCTATGTCTAAATTTTCATAAAGTTTGGATCAAAAAGTAATGGGTTTCTAGTCTTTTTTGTCGAATTTCAGGTAGTTTGTCACTTTGTTCAGAATCTAAAAGTATATACCGAATTTTGGAAATATTTTATATTACGAGCTGTAAATTTATTACAACCTACTCATATAGTCATATGTTTCCAGCTGCTTAATTTTAAAAAAAACCTTACAAATTTTTTTTTTTTTTTTTTTTTATCTAATCATTAGTTAGAATTTTTGTAAAACAAATTTATCACAAAAAATAACAAAATTATTTTTCTACCAAAACCATATAAAATTTGTAATTAAAATAACATTCAAGTTTTTCTTTTTTCAAAAAAAATTATCTTTCTATCATTATAATAGTTTTTTCATAAAGAACCATGTTTGAATAATTTTCAAAAGTGTTTAAACTAAAATTTACGGCTCAAACGACTGTTGATAAAAAAATAAACCTGATTAATTTTTGTTATTTTTTCAAAACATATGAAATTTATTAGTCGAACGTATTTTTATTATTTTCTAATTTGCATTACTTACATTTATATTAAAATTAATTTGGTTAGATTTTATCTATTAAAGCTTTACACGTCAAAATATGTCAATATTGATTATTTTCATGAATTTAAAAAGGAATAGTTTTTTTTTTTTTTTTAAATCAAAATAATTTTCAGCGTACTTAGAATTTTGGGTCTTTAGAGTGATAGTCCATCCCTGTACACAGGGTGTCTTATCGGTGTGCATAAACACGACCAATAACATTTTTTCTAAACGAATTTGAGAATATTTTTTTTTCTCGTGAAACATGCTGCGTTTTTATTAAAAATAAAAAAAATCGCCCCGTTTTTACCCTCCTGATTTTTTATTGAGTTTTTCAGAGTTTTATTGTTTGCCACCCTTCCTTTTCAACGTTCGGATATACTGAAAGTTCGAAAGAGAGCATTTTTTTTTTTTTTTTTTTTTGTGGAAAACGATATTCAATATTTTCACTAGTCATCACTATAGTGTTTATGAAATATAAACTTTTAAGGAGGTTCAGAGTAGTGAAAAAAAAAAATAGAAAATCAGGGGTTCCACAAAAACAATCGGCTGTCACTATATATTCTAAACTTTATGACGAGTTCTTGTCTCTCATAGCGTTCATAAAAAAAAAAAAGAGAATATTAAATATACTCGTAATTCCTTTTTATTTATTTTTAGAACTATCAGATGTGAAAACGAAACAAATTAAAAGTCGATGCCGTCATTAATAATTGGTAAATAATTGTTATCATAATGGAATCGTTAAATATAATTTTTTGATTTTTTTCCCCTAAAATCGTAGAATTGATATTTTTTAATTTGTACAAATAAGTGTTTTAAAAACATTAGAAAATAACTTGACACACTGTATATGAAACGGTATTGAGGCAGATTTTAGAAAGTCATATTTAAGAATACCGAGATTTAGAAACATTGTGTTTTAGAAAATAAAACTTTTAGAATTTCAATTTTTAGAAATATTTTTGGTTTTTTTTTTGTTTACTTTTTACTCGTAGGTATATAATGTTTTCTAATAATTTTTTTATAATAAAAAGTAAATATAATAATTGTTAATACTTAAGATTATTATCAATATCTCTCATAAATTCACCTAAATTATAATTAGAATCAACAACTTTTGGTTTACATATTTGCAATCAGTTATTATTCCGTGTTGCATTGTACTTTTAAATTTTGAACGGAAAAAAAAAGAAGCTAGGATTTTTACAATTATGTTTATTTCTTATTTTCATTTTTGTTTTTCTGTTAACACTTTTCCGTATAGAAATGCTTGTCGATCAGTAAGTTTTTGAAACCGGATTTGCCTCTTGTTGGTACTTAAAAACGATCTTTTTTTGAATTTCTCAATTCTTCAATTTATTTATTTATTTATTTTCTTTAGAGGGGGATTACCGAAAATTTAACAAAAAAGACTCGGAAACCATCATTTTTTTGATCCAAACTTTATGAAAAATTAAACATATTTTATATTTTAAAACGCCATTAACATTTTTTTTTTAAAACGCTGATTTTTATAAAATTTTGATATTCTAAAACTTTATTTTCGAAAACACGCACCTAAATCATATGAAACACGCTGTATAATATTATAAATTATGTTCTACATATTATACCACTGAGTTGAGAACGAATGTAGCCTAGAGTGTCACTGAAAATGAAAATTTCCAAAACACTCAGAGTCCTCGAAAATACTGAAAGCGTTATCAAAATGTTTTCCATCGAGTTTTGTTTAAACTTCTTCGATTTTATCGATTATAGAATTTTGTCATTTTATCGAGTAGCTATCGACGAATCGGCCGAGGGTGTTATAAAGTTATCTACTACTCACTTCAGTGAATACACCTTTATAGCTGGCTGCGCTCGTCGTACTTTTTTATTAGTATATTATTGTCCGTTTTGCTCGCGTAGAATTTCTCGGAATTGAACTTGGAAATACCATTATATTTTAGCGTATCACCGGAAAGGAAGTTACAACCCTCCGTTCCAACCTGGTCCGTCCGCCCTTTGGTCTTCTTTTTTTTTTTTTTTTTGTCTTCGTTTGTTTCGCTTTCCTTCGAAACAAAAAATTACTCGCATTTATTTCGTATAATCTTGCTTCCTACCTGGAACGACAAAAAAATGCACACAACCGCTAATCTCAAAACGACCTTTTCCGCTGCTCTTAATCGAAAAAATATTTAGCGTTCACTTTAATTCGATAATAAACCGTGACGTAAAACAACACACGAAACGACGTAATTTAAATATTATTTGAACTCTAACAACAACCAACGATGGTATTCATTTATTTTTTGTCCTTCACGGCTCGTCTTTTGACATTAGTATTTCGACGTATTATGCATAGTGATGTAAATTTTCATTAAAATTTTTTCGATTTTTCAAATTAATAACTCCTTCGATAGTTTAATGAATCTGATCTACACTTTTGTACATTAAAAACTGTATATTATTAAGTTCCTCTACGTCAGTGTTCGTATTAAGTTTTAGACAACTTAAGGTTACATATTGTAAAATTTTAAGACATTATTGAATTTCCATATAAAGTTTTTATAAAGTAGATAAAATTATTTTTGTGTATTTAATACAATTATTGTAATATAATATGTATTTATACAATTATATATTATAATGTATTTAATATGTATTTAAAACTTCAAACGTAACAGTCATTTATTTATTTATTTATTTATTTTTATTAGTTTACGCCCGCGAGGGCAAAAGTACAGAAATATTAACTAAAAACTAGCAAAAACTAATAAACTATTTGAAAAACTAATAAATTATTAAACATTTTACACAGTATAATTATAATTAATTTACAGCACGGATTCTTAATAAGTTGATATTATCAAAAAAAAATCAAAATTTCTTAGTTCATTACAGGATCTAAGCATACGATGAAGAGGGCTATTTACAACAAAATTATTTTTATGGAACCCCAAAGAAAAGAGGTTATGATTTCTTGTCATATTTAAGTTACCATGTAATTTAATTTTGAAATCGACGAAGTAGGCAGATAAAAATGTAACAGTATTGAAAAAAAAAAACATACAAATCTTTGACAGCGTTTTGCTAGTTTATACTTATAAAAACAAAGCACGATATTATTAGGCGTGCAATTTAATTTTTGAATTATTTAAATATATACAAATTTAACAATTTGTATAAACATAATAAAAATCGAACAGTCTTTTGTTAGTTAATAATAATAATAATAATACTAAATAAACAATAAAATATTTTTGGCATCTAATTTAATTTTGAAACGAATTCAGTACATAACAATTTAACAGTATTTAAAAAACCATAAAAAATATAACATTCTTTTGACTTAATTTTGATAAAATTATCATACAATAAGTAATTTTTTTTTTTAATTAACATAAAAATTTCAAAATGAAAATTTTCAAGCTTACATCACTAATAATAATTATGCAACTGAGTGCAACTGTATAACTCTTTTACATCAATAAATCACAATAAGACAAAATGTTTCTCTATATTATAGATAATATTATATTATGTACACGATATTATTGGAAACTAGTGGTTTCTTATTGAATTCCAGGAAGGAAAGCAATGGAAGGATTTAAATTTGATCTTTCGTAAAACAAAATTATATTATTAAACTACATAACGAATTAAGTGCACGAAAGTGATAACAAAACAAGAATTATTCCCCAAAATACAGTTTCTCAACGTACGACTATTAATATATTTACCGAAATAAGTATTGTTTTAACGTCAATATTAATTGTTAGAAACACTGGTGATATTGGAAAACACTGGGATATTAAATCCGGACTAGGGTGTCAGCTGTTACCTATTGCCTCCTGCCCTTTGCACCCTTATACGGCCCATTTTCTTGCAACGACTACACCCCCATATTGTCTAAAATACTACAGCTTATAGGTAAAAATAACTGAACATTATTCTATCTCTACTCAGAGATATTTTCGGGTTCTGAGTGGTGTGAAGAAGCTAGTGGTTTTACAATGATACTTATTTTAAATTCTGAGTGGAGCAAATATGGAGTTTATGATTTCACAATGACGTTCGTTTGTTTTTATTTCCCCCCCCCCCATCTGTGAACACTTTTTCGTAAAGAAACACTTGTCAAAATGTTTCAACAAGTAACTTGTTGAATTTGAAATTTGCCTCTAGATGGTACTTTTAAAAGGTCACTTTTTTGTATACACCTCAATAGTTTTCTTAAAATTCGTGAAAAACTACATTAAATATAATAAAACAATAGACATTTTCTTTTGAAAATGTGAAATTATTTTCTCACTAAATACATTAATTTTCTTTTTTTCAGTTAATAATGGAACAGAAAACTGGCTGGGTGAAAAATAGTTTTTTTTTTTTTTTTGATAATAAATCTAATTATTTTCAAGCGAAATTTTCTGGAATAAACTGAACCTCCGCACAAATAAGTTTAATAGCCGAATTCTGATTGAAAAAGTTTTTGGTCAAAACATGCAGGCAAGGTACAAAAAAAAAAAACAAAAAATGTTCCCAGAAAAATACGAAAATTCAAAA
>JAIPRM010013882.1:0-11108 GCA_025469315.1 Stegophylla sp. TES_Ste_2020
ATTTACATCAATTTCTTTTCTTTTTTTTTCTAAAATTTTATATTTTGTATAAATAAATATTATTTATACACTTAAGATTAAAATATCGCACCCTAAAAAAATACCCTGACATTTTTGACACCCTAAATATTACCCTAGCAAAAAAAAAATAACCCCAAATCTGGTGAAAAAACCCCAATCTGGCAACACTGCACTAATAATAATATATTGATATAGGAAATTTAATTTTAGCGGGAATAATACAAAAGACAAAACATCAGCTGATAAGCTATATTGACTTTGGTGGGGGAAGTTGGTCTATGATCAACATAAACATCGATTTTCTAGCTAAACCGGTGTAAATAAATGAACCAGGATCATTACAGCGATGCCGATCAACAACGATCAGTATCACAAACCGGTTTGCGCTGATGAATTTCTAGATAGTTTATACTTTTTAATTTAGGATTATTATCTCTTTGAAATTATCATTGTTTTTGATAACACTGCTTTTTTAAATAGAATTTTGTATTTTAATATACAGTCTGTTATAACTTCTCAAGATTTTGATGAATCAAGTTGTGTTTTTGTGAAGCAATAATTTTCTTATTAAAACTTAAATTAATATTTTCATAATGTGGTATCACACAAATTTTAATTCAGAAAATGAGTACTGTGAATTATTGAATTGTGTTAAAAGAATGCGGGTCCAAAATATCCACTTTACAGTACAATCAAAGAACGATTACAGTCATTAACTAAATTTAATTCAATGATGTGTGATAAAATGCAATTAACTAAAGCAGGATTTTTTTATGAAACCAAAAAGATAGTTACGTGTTTTTGTTGCGGTGTAAGTATCGAAAAATTTTATAACCGTGATTGTGTATTTAGAACTCTTGCAATATTATCTCCACGCTGTATAT
The DNA here is from genome assembly GCA_025469315.1 of Stegophylla sp. TES_Ste_2020. Classification (NCBI taxonomy): domain Eukaryota; kingdom Metazoa; phylum Arthropoda; class Insecta; order Hemiptera; family Aphididae; genus Stegophylla; species Stegophylla sp. TES_Ste_2020. The sequence continues at coordinate 906 of JAIPRM010013882.1, forward strand.
TTCTGTTGCTTACCAAAGGTAAAATTTTTATCATCGATGTTACAAATAAATTTAAATATAATGATAAAATTAATTATTGTCATTGTAATCAGCTTTATGAGTGATTGTAAATTCTGTAATATACATACATTATAATAAATAAATAGTTGATTTAATTAATTTATACTATGTTTTCATAGTAACATAGTATGTATAGAGAAGAGGTTTTAAATAGTGTAATTTATTTTCATGCTTTTATTTCACAGTAACTATATAAATGAATGCATTTTCGTTTAATATTTAATCATGTGTTCTAGTTCTGATGAAATACCTTGTATGCAGTGTCTTAAAATTTTAAAATTAATCAAACGTATTTTAGAAAAAAAAGATAATACAAAACAACGAGTTTCTTCTAGGATTAGACGAATTCCATTACGTTTTTATGAAGAAAAGTTTTAAATATTATAATACTTCAAAAACATGAATCTTTCTGTTGGGAAATAAACTTTTGAATAAATAATAAATAATAAAAAAAAATGTTAGTGTTAGTTACTTGGTAGATAAAAAAATTTCGATTGTAATATTATTTGAAACGAGTAGAAATGTTTTTACATTGAAATTAACTGATTGGAATGAATTAATGGATGAAACCAATTTTAATTTAATTTTTAATAATTTACAAAACCGATCGAAGTTTTCTGTTTCATTAAACGAAAATTTCAGCTATTTAATAAATGTAAAATATTCTTTGATTACGTTAAAATTAGACAACAGTTCTATAGAATTGAGTATTATTGATTTATGTTGTCTTAAACAACTTTAATTTTGTATTGGTTCGTACATTGTGGAAAAACAGAATAGAATTAATTAGTATCAGAACTGTTTTGATAAGTTTTACGATACTCTTAAACTATCAATTTCAAATCTTCCAGTTAACTGTCAGTCAGACTCATTTACATACCAGTATATACAAAATTATGTTTACGATTCAGACTTTGAAGGAATGTCATTAATATCTGAAATGCAACAGTTTCAATACATGTCATTATCAAATTTGATTTTAAAAGACTTGTATCAATAAAAACATTAATACAATTTATGTATGTATATTTTATTTATTATATTAATAAAATAAATTTATAATATAATGTATATAATGTATTATTTTTTTTCTAAAATTTACTGCACTTCCTTGTCGGATCTGATATAAATTTGTTGACAATTTTCTGTATTGCTTCGATTACTGCTGTGGTTAGCAATTCGTCTTCCTGTTTCGACAAACCTTCTCGAATCGAACATTCTGCATGTTTCCATCTGACAATAATAATAATAATTTTAGATTCTGAACGAAGTGAAGAACCTTATGATTTTACAATGATGTTTATTTTTTTTTTCTCTTTCTGTAAACACTTTTTCGTATAGAAATACTGGACCAAAAGCTTCGATCAGTATCTCTAAAGAACCGGAATCATACCAAGATGGTACTTTAGAGAGGTCATTTTTCCAATTTCTCAATACTTTTTCCAATCGCGGTGAAAATATGTCGAAAAATTAACGAAAAACGGCAAAATTTGCAGTTATCGGCATTTTCGTAAAATTGAAAATTTATATTTACCATAACTTCTAAAATAATGCAGCTAGAGACTTGAAATTTTCACCAACCACTAAAAATATATACGAAAATATGTCATAAAAATTTCAAAAAGATTTGATCAATTTTGAGTTAAGTACAGCATTTTGAAAATTTCGGAAATACCTCACTTTTTGTTAGTTTTTATGCAATAAAATTTTTGATTTTTAATATTAAGACTTGAAATTTTAATAAGATCTCACTGACATATGTGTCTAATTGATGTGAAAAAATCTCAAAAATCGTTAGTCAACTTTTTTTTTTATACCCGTTTGAAGTTAGAATTTCTACTGAATTCGTTAGTTTTACTTAAAATTACGCACTTTAACGTACATATAAGAAAATTGGCTTTACCGATTGTTTTGAAATTTGGTGTCCAGATAGAAAATTTCATTGCGAATATTTTGGTGTAATAAAATTTCTTACGGACAAAGAATTAAACATTTTACATATCAGGTCGTGTGTAGAGTGTCGTCTGACTTTAATCCTGTCGGGTCTTGTCAGATGGCCATACCATCTGATAGCCCGACCGACCGACCAAATCATTTAGTGTGTAGCACTGTCGGGCGGATTTTAGTTGGTTTATTGAGGTTGACGTGATAACACGTGTGCGTACCTAGTACCTACTTCCAGTTTAATAAATCGGTGTTAAGTCGTTATAGTGGTGTTTTTACATTTTAAAATTTAATTCATTTACTATAACAATGACTGCTGTTTTAACTGAACGTGAAGTGATGTCTGATCTTTTAGAACTGTACAAATCTTTTACATGTTTGTGGGATATAACTTGTAAAGAGTACAGCAGCAGGGATGCAAGAAATCAGGCGCTTGAGGTATTAGAAGAAAAGTTAAAACAAATAGACAATGACGCTAGTATCTCAACTGTAAAAAAGAAAATTGAGAATATGAGAGCTGCATACAAGAGAGAACATAAAAAAGTAAACAAATCAATTTCATATTAATTACAAACCACTAAAATATCCTATTATAGTATTGCACACATAGGCGCCAAGTACACGGGGGCTGCGGGGCCGAAGCCCCCCATGAAATGATTTACTTGGAGCTCAGTCCCCCATGAAAAGTTTTAGTCGGGGTTCCACATTATTGATGTGGATTGTAAAACATTTTAAGACGAACCACAATATGTGAAAAAGTACAAAATATCGTGATTTTTTTCTCTTATCAATGTCACAGAACTGCGCTATCACCATAAAATAAAACCAATCCATCATTCTATATCTATCATAATATACCAAATTGGGTTGCATTCATTGTCGTGTGAACACTTGAGTGATCGACGACAGTCTGATTACTGGCTATCGGTTGGCTTATCTACTTTGGCTATCGATCGGCTTATCTACTTTGCCTGTTAGCTAGTAGTAATAATACTGAATAGTATATTATAATTATAATTATATTGCATTCAATAAAGATCACAAGATAATAATAATAATATACCAAATACAAACCGTGATAACACTATAGATTATAGAATATATTTGTTCGTAATCTTGACATAACCAACAACTTGTCAGTTGAAATACAAATAAAAACGTTTTTAATTTGTTTAAATCGGTGAGTAGTGTGCTAAACATTTGAAAAAACGGACAAAAAGAAAAAACAACATTATACTCTTATTTTTTATCAAGTGATTCCAGTACTTCTTGTAATAAACAGGCAAGTTTTTTAAAAATTTTTCACATGTTCATTTTCACTACATCGTTTAAAATAAAATTACCTACATTTTTCTAGGATAACACTGTTATAACATGTAATTCTAATGTTTCTACAAAGTTAAAAAGTACTAAAGCAGATGAATCTATTGAAACAAAATTGATAATGGTAAGTTTTGATTATTATTACATACAGAAAATATTATTATTAAAAAGCCTGACTGTAACACCAAACACTGTATTATTCAATAAAAATAAAAACATTGAATTATTTGTAGTAAATAAAAAATAATATTATATAATATGTGAAAACAATAAACATGAATATTTATGTTTAGACTAAAACTCAGACACAATCAGGAAAACCTGCAGGTAGAACATTTCAACATAAATGGATTGAAAGTTATCCTTGGATAAAATATGACTCAGAGTTAGACAAAGTATTTAGTTCTGATTGTAAAACTGCTGTAGAAAATAAGATTTTGCTACCAATTATTGCATGTAATGATTCAAACTCAAAAGAAGCTTTTGTTGTTAAAGGTTTTTCGAATTGGAAAAAGAGTTTAGAAAGATTTAAATCACATGAAGTTAAGTACAAAATATACTTAAATAGTTAAATGTAAAATTATTTGCATGCGCCTGTGATAAATTTGTGTTAATTTTAAAAACGTTTTATATTTATATAGTCCGTGTAGGATTAGAATTCTGAGGCAAATACTTTTTTTTTTTTTTAATTAGTGATATGAAGACAGTTCTTCACAAAAATGTGCTTCATTTAATTTCTTAGCTTATGAATTAAAATCATTTTTGCTTTCTTCACCAATAAATGCTTCTACTTGTCTTTTTATCATTTTTGATATTTTTTGTTAAATTAACAATTTATTTCATTCATTTTGAATATTTTTGATATATTGATGTGTAATTTAGTGATGAGAAGTGATAAAAACTTGCAAAGATTAATTATTTAAATTTTAGAATCATAAAACTTATAACTAATTAAAACAAAAGCTATTTTGCTTTTTTAAGATATTATACTTGTCATTTTTTTTCTTTTAAATACCTTTTTTACATATTTGTTGTGCCTTTTTTAAATTTAAATTATATTATTTATTATATATATATATATATATATTTAATTATAATATTATAATTATATTACATTCCTATTATAATTAATATTTATATTTGAAAGAATCAATATTAATTAATATGTGTTTTATACTGTTCATCTTCTGAAGTAGAAAAAGTAGAGAAACATAGATATCAAATACAAAATCCAATTTAAAGTAATATGAGTACTTATATCATAATTTTTAATTATAGTTTAATGTACTTGGATGCTTATTAATGTTGTAAACTGTGAATTGTATTAAATGTTGCGATGAGGTAGTTAATGTTTTACATGAAATAATAAAATTATTGAGTTAATTATAGTTACTTTATTTTTAGGCAGTGCTGTAGTTTCATCTCTCTTAATACGAAACAAAGGTGTTAATGCGTACAATTCACTGAGTTTAGCTAAAGCCAAAGAAATGAATGAATCCAGAAAGTCTTTAATAACAATATTAAGTTTAATATTATATCTCACAAAACAAGTATTGGCGATTCGTGGGCATTCAGATGAAAGGTCAAATATTCACCATTTACTTCTACTTCGGGCAAATGATTGTGAAGAAATTAAAATTTAGCTCTCTCGGACCAAGTATAAATGGATTTCACATGAGATTCAAAATGAAATGATTTCATTATTGTCTCAATATGTTCAAAATAAATTAATCAAGCAGGTTGAAGTTTCAAAATATTACTCAATTATTATGGATGAAACTGTTGATAACACTGTTAAGGAACAAATTTCTATATACTAACGTACTGTTGATAATAATCTCAATATCAATGAAGTATTCATGGGATTTTTTGAAACTATATTGACTGACGCTCAAACTTTGTTCACATTATTAAAGGAAGTTCTATTAAAATTTAAATTAAATATATCTGATTGTAGAGGACAATGTTATGATGGTGCGGCAAATGTTAGTGGGCATATTAGTGGTCTACAAAAAAAATAAATGATATTGAACTACGAGCTCTATTTGTACATTGTATAGCACATACCTTAAACTTGGTTGTACAAGATGCCATGATGAAAGTTGAAAAACTGAGAGATTAAAATCTCTCAGTTTTTCAATTTTTATCGATGATAAGATCATTTTCAATTTTTTATCGATGATAAGATCAGTTATAGTATTTGTTCGTGCCTCCCCTAAAATACAAGCCATTTTTAATACACTTCAAGCTGGAAATGATTTGTCTTCAAAGTCTCTTCGTCCTTTTTGTCCCACGCGTTGGTGTATGCGCGTATCTTCATTGAAAACAGTATACACAAATTATTCAGTACTAATACATTTTTTAAAAGATATTTCAAATGAAAAAAGTGAAAATGGAGCTAAATCCAGTGGATTTTACAAACAAGTAATAAAGTTTGATTTTTATTTTTTATTATACACTATGATTAACATTTTTGAAAGAATAGAAATTCTCAATGCAAAACTACAAACTGTGTCGTTGAGTTTTCAAGATGCACAATTTATGATTCATGAAGTTATAGACTCTATACAAGAACAACGGAATACTGGCTTTGATAACATTTGGAACGAGACTGATTTAAAATCAAAAGAACTCGCATTAAAAGAACCAAAAAAACTGAGAACAAAAAAACCGCCAAAAAATTTTATTGAAGGTACAACTTGCACTTTACCATCTATTAAAGATGAATATAGAAAATCATATTATGAAATTGTAGACATAACTATATTTTCATTAAGAGAAAGGTTTCAAAAAAATGTCATAAGTCACTTTTCATGTTTAGAAAACTATATTATTGGAAAAAATACAAATGCAGACATAATTGACTTTTATGGATCTGATTTTGATAAAATAAAGTTAAAATTACACAGAGATATGTTTTTAGACATAGCTAAAACTAGAAATATATCTATTAAAAACACCCAAGGTGTCATAGATCTTTTCAGAGAGGATAAAACATTGTGTAACTTATTATCAGAGTTAAATAAACTTTTGAAAATTGTATTAACTATACCAGTATCTTCATGTACAGCTAAAAGATAATTTTTTGCGCTCCGATCTATGATCGACAATGACCCAAAATCGTTTGAATGACACTGTATTCCTACATGTGCATCGAGAAGAGGAAGTTAATTTAGAAATAGTAGCTAATACATTTATTAACAATTCAAAAGTTAGACAGAACACCTTTTCTATAATTTAATTTCATTATAAATAATTTTTGACTATTTTCTATGTATGTTAAATTAACTAAATGTTTTATGATAATTTTTGTTTATTTTAATTTATTAATTATTTATTGAAAGTAATAAATTGAACAATATGTTATATTTTATATTAATATATATATATATATATATATATTAATATCAAGTGTGGATAATCGCCATGTGTATGTGTCTGGGGGGGGGGGGATGAGTTATCTTTTCCAGATATCAGGATAACTATATATTGATATATAACTGTAGGTAATATTATGAAAAAATATATAGTAAAGGAAAACATTTTCAGTGACTCCACTCCGACCTCCCCCCCCCTAATTCTCTTCCTTGACCCAAAACTTTACTTCTTACAGCTCAGCCCCCCATGGAATTTTCAAAACCTGGCGCCAATGATTGCACATTATTATTTATTATTGAACTTGCAAGTACAAGATAGTAAAAGAAACTGGTGCTGGTCTAAAAGATATTTATGTGCCATCTTTATGGTATTTTGAATACCTAACATTTCTAAATGAAAAAGAAAACTCAAATTTAAGTGAAATTGACACTTATCAATTGCAGAAGTGATGATGAGGTAATGATTTATTATAATGTTTTAATTTTTTTATTTATTTAATAAAAATCAAAACAATATTACATAATACATTTAACTAGGTAACATTAACTTAATTTATATTCAATGAAAATACGTATATTATATTGTATTATTAATTTGTATAATGTAACAAAAACTATGTATCATGGATAAAAAATATATCTTATGTTAGATTGATACTTAATTAGGTACAAATTTAAAACTAGACAAAAAAAATAATTTATTATATTATAAATTTTAGACTCCCAATACATTTATCATCCTTTCTTGGAAATCTACACTGCCTACACCATTAAAATATTCTTTAAATATTTTCCTGACGGTTTTGCCTTCTTCTGTATTTGATTGATATTGATTACATTGATTTACATCCAACAATGTTTGTTCCTGCCGCCAAAGTCCTCCTCGGAGTGTAGCACTTTCAAAGTCTTCTCTGTCTATACAGTTCTTTGTTATGTAATTTTTCGATTTTTTGCTTAAAAAATTATGCAGAGCGCAACATGCTAGAATTATTACATCAACATTTTTAACGTCAACCATTATCGGCTTTTTAAACAATCGGAAACGCGATGATAAAATTCCAAACGCATTTTCAACTACTTTTCTCGCGCATGATAGTCTGTAGTTAAAAATGCGCTTGTCATGTGTTAAGTTTTTTTGAGGAAATGGTTTCAAAATGTGTTTAGATATCGCAAATGCACTATCATCTAAGAAAACATACGGTGCTGTTGTATTTGTATTAGGAAGCAACTTAGGTTGTGGTAGCATTAGTTGTCCTGAAGTTAGTTTTTTATAAAATGTTGTATGTTTTAAAACACCACAATCGGAAACACTCCCATTTACACCAGTATGAACATACATAAATTTGTAGTCAGCTGTGACAACTGCAAATAAACAACACTGAATGTACCCTTATAGTTGTAATATAAAGATCCACTTCCTGGTGGTTTATTGATTAGGACATGCTTTCCGTCCATTGCGCCTACACAATTATTAAACTGCCACTGGGTTTCAAATTGATTCGCCTGTTCTAACCATTCGTTTTCTGTTGTAGGTATCTGAAACACAAAGCATTGTAAATGAACCATCAACTACACTGGGTAAGAAACGATGTGGTACAAAGTTGCAACAACAACAACAAACATTAATTGAAACCGCATAGCATTTAATGTCTAAAGTAGATAGCCCAGAGGACATATATGGGAAAAGTATAGGAATGCAGCTAACAGAAATGACTAAAACTTAAAAATGTATTGCTGAAAAGTTGATATCAGAAGTTATTTTTTACGGAAAATTGGAAAAATTGACTTTAAGTTCATCAATTTCATTACGCGGCTATGCTAATTCTTATAACTATTCAACCCCATCGCCTAATTCTACAATGATTTCTTTGCATTCATATACTTCTCATAATTCACCAGTAACAACCATGCCAATTCCTACATCAAATGAAATACCAAATGATCCAAATAATATACAACGTTCATATAATGTGAATGAATTTTTATTATTCAAGAATCTGTAATAATATTTATAATAATATAACTTGAATAAGAATAAAACATTTCAATTTATAAAAATGTATTGTTATTATTTTTTTGTCTGCCATATTAATAAAGAAATAATTAAGACATCTCTCATTCATTTTTATTATATATACCTACACTATTAATATTTTACAAGTAATTGTTGATTAAACTGGTAAATATATTAATTTATAAAACAAATTGTTCTTACCTTTAAAAAATTTCTCAGCACTATAAAAATAGCATGACACGTTTCTGGAATTATTTTTGAAAGTAACTGTGGTTAAATTGCAGTACTAAATTTTAAATCATTATACTCTCTGCCTGATGCCAAATATCTTAGGGTGGCAACAAGTCTTTCTTCGGCACTGACAGCTTCTCACAAATGAGTATTTTGTTTACTAATCAGTGGTCTTACTAAATTTAGTAATTCGTCGAAACAATAGTGATCCATTCTTAAATAGGTACGAAAATCATCACCATCCAATTCCTTAAGTAATGTCATGTGGCTGAATTTTCTTCGTTCAATCAACCATATTTTTGCCCATATCCTTCGTTTCTTCCGTCAATGTCAATGATAATGCTGTTAGGCCAATTCCCAATTTCTGTTGGTTGGATAACGGAGCCATAATAGATTAATTAAATATATTTTAATGCACGGGTGAACACTCGTTTAAATCGTCAAATTGTTACACTCGTAAAAAACACAAATTCGACATGCGAACACCACAAGTAGACACGAACTAGACTGACTAAATCGTGTGGGGTCGTACTGTGTGTACGCAACGTCTGATTTGGTCAGGTATACTGTCGGCCCGACCATATCAGGTAGTGTGTAACGCGCTTTATATTACGAGTTCATATTTCTTTTGTTGATTTATTATTTCCAAAAAGGAACAACTATAATAATTTATTAATATAAGATTTACATATTATTATTATTTAATATTAATAACCTTGGTATTATATTATTACGTTTGCGAAAATATAATCCTTGAATATATTTTCTCACGTTGCATTAAATATATTCTTCAATAATGCAACCTTATATAGTTTCCTGTAATATTTTAATATTAACAACATTCGTATGTATATTCGTACGTATAGACGTAAATATAAATTGGAAAACCGGCCGTGACTTGCTATAAAATTAGTTATACTCAGTTTTCTCCATACTATATTTATGTTACGTCACAGAAATCTACAATAATTACAAGACACTCGTATACAAAAATCAGTCTTCAAGCAGTCTACAACAGTACAACATTCAATATCAATTGCAATCAGCAAAATTTTTCACCATTCAAACATGTAAGTTTGATATCATTTATTTATTTATTTTTATATTTTTAATTTTTTTTTTTTTTTTTTCTCATATGACATTATCGGATTATAAAATAAAAACAAAAATAAAATACAATTACAATAGAAAAGAGAGAAAATATTAATAAACTATGAACTATAAGATTATATAACAAACTAATTCAATGACTAA
>JAIPRM010013883.1:0-11107 GCA_025469315.1 Stegophylla sp. TES_Ste_2020
GAAAATTTTGAAAATGTGAAAAAAAATTTTGGACATTTTTTGAAATTTTTTTTTTTTTATTAACTTCCTTCGTTCAGAATCGTTTTACTGAAGAAATGATTTATCGTTTCTTTAAAATTTAATACGCTCGTCAAGAAAATACCACCCGTCATGCGAAGTACACCCATCGTGCGAAGTATGTCCGGCTTTTTTTTTTACTGCTTGATTAAATGAAGCTAAATTACAAAGAAAAAATATGACTTGTATGTTTATCATAACAAAAAATACATGTTCATAGAAGTGACGTAGTGAAGGGAGTTTTTCCAGGTCATACGAACCTGGTCCGCTTTCCATGAAATTTGTAATAGAATTTTTGAATTTACGTTTTCTAAACGCATTTTTTTGGCAAAATTTTTGTAATTATTTGCGATTATGAAATCGATTTTTTTTTTTACATAAGTAGTAAGTACGTTAGTACGCTCATATATTAATAAAGGCATGGCTACGCACCTCGTTCAGAGACAAACCATTTTACTTATTGGTTTAACTAGTTTTTTATTCTGTATTTCAGCTCCTTCGACCAACACTTGGGATGCTTTTATCCCAATGCTATGGACTGAATAGTAGTTAGTCCATCGCTGAATTTTACTTGAAGAGGTATATTTTGAAAAATAAACTTTTTTTACATCAATAACTTATGTAATTATTAAAAACCACCGAATGCACAGTATCCCTCTCCAGTTTTATATTTACGCCGTTGCCCTTCAATTATTATTTGTATCTAATATACTTTTTAATACCTCATTGAAAACGTTAAAGAACGGCAGTGTCAAGCTGGGCCGGTGGGTCTTTAGCCATACAAGAACAAAACAATTTTAGTGTGTAAAATGTGTTCTTATATTTTTATTTATTTGGTTACTATTTTGTTGAATAAATTTTTAAAATAATTTACATTTATGTAAGTAAAATTTACAAGTTTAGTGGGTATAGCCCACTAAAAGATAAAACTTGAAAGTTAAAAAATAGATATTTTATATTATTCCAATAAAGGTAAATGTCATCGTGCATTGGCGTGAACTCAAGTGGCCTGCGCCACACGTAAGACGTGACTTGAGGTTATTGGGGTTCTATTAGAACGACAGCATGTTATAAATTTTAATGCAAATGTTATTGTATTATATCAACTTTTAATTTTATCATAATAAATCATAGAGTTGTTAATCGTTAGATTTGCTTGTTTGATTGAAGAATAATTGCAGTGATGACACAATGTAATTACTAGAAACAAAATTTAATTTCATGGCAATTTAAACTTTCCTGTTAAAAGCCACCTATATGTTGCAAGTTTTAATAAAGTATTATATTGAAAAAAAAAAATGTACAGGTTTTAATTCAATTTAATTATATTTTATAGAAATTAAATTGAAGATTGAAAGATTATGGTGCCATTTAAATTAGGAGTTTCTCGGGAGTCTTTTTTTTCACAGTCCACCACTGGAGAACGGTGAATGTTTCGATTTTGGAAGAGTAATGATAATAATATTTCACGTGGAGGTCTTGTATGCCTACTCGAAACTCCAGATACGATAATATATAATTAGAATAGACCGTATTATAACGTTATACGACGATACCTACTCGGCTTGTAGTATATATCGACGTAACGGATTTCACGCGATCTGCACGTTTTCGTCTGCAAACCACGTATCGTATTATTATTATGATTATTATTGAAATTATTATTATATTACTCGACGCGAATACTTTGTCACGACGTATCTCGGCTATATACCTGTGTAGGTACACCTACACTGCATTGGTGCGGTATAAGGCGTCGGAAACGCACACCAATCGCAGGCTATATTATGAATAATAATAATAACAAAATAATAGAAAATACGTATGTATTGTTCGCGCGGACGCCGAACAACAACGCTAATTATTATCGCGCGTCGACCCGGAACAATTGAAATATAATTTCAGCGTCACGGGTTTGGGGGCGTGTCGTGGTCCGCGAGCATACGTAGGTAGGTATATACACCACCTAAAGCTAAAATAATATGCTCGTATTAACCCGACCTGCGGGTAGAAAAATACGATAATAATAACACGTGATTCGAAATCGTTCTGGATGCCCGTCGTGGTTACGGCAATGAGTGTATGCGATAAGTACACGAGTCTAATTTCGAATTCGAACTTAACAATGAATTATTGTCATCACGTACCCCCATTACTGATGATGTACGTACGTCATATTATTTCCGCAAGTGCGGGAAAATAAGGTCGTCACCAAAATACATAATTGATTTATTTATTAAAAACTGCGAAAAAACGCAATAGCAAAAGTTTTGGACAGTTAAATATTAAGGCCAGTGAATTATTACTAAAAATATAAGTGGGTGTACATAGGATTTTTCACGCAGTCACTAACTTAGGTCTGAGGAATTAATGGAAAGAACATTATCATTAAATAAAAAAATAAATAAAAATTGTCTGACTCTGCTCGAAATATTTATTTTTCTAATAATTTTTTACTCATCAAAAATTAGTTTTTCCTGGTCTCGATAATAATGGGTTATAAAACTGGCTGAGTACAAAATGTTTTTTTTTCAATATATTTATGAATTTTCTAATTTTTAATTAGAATTGTTTTATGTAAACATATACTCCATTCAGAATCTTTTTATTTATAAAAGTTTTAAATTTTAAATTTTCAAAACCTGACGTAATAATATTGATCATCATTCTTACAAATATTAAATTAAGCATGGGTTATTAAATAGTTAAACGAATATAAAAACGAATATTTTCAAAATTATTTACCATACACTTTAGTAAAGTTAGTGTTTATTATACAATGATGTTTATTTATTATTTTTTTTTTTATTTTTTCTGTGTACAACTTTTCGTATGGAAATACTTGTCCAAAAATTTCGATCAATAACTTTTTGTTTGAAACCGGATTTGTCTCTAGATTGTACTTTAGAGAGGTCATTTTTTGAATTTCTCAATTCTTCAATTTTTTTTATTTGGAAATAACTACCCAAAATTTGACGAAAACGACTCGGAAACCATAATTTTTTGATCCGAATTTTATGAAAATTTAAATATAAATAGAAAATCATACGAGAAAGATTTTAGCGCAAGAAAATTTTGAAAATGTAAAAAAAAAATTTTGGACATTTTTCAAAATTTTTTTTTCTCATTTAATTTTTATATTATTAACTTCCCTCGTTCAGAATCGTTTTATTGAAGAAATGATTTATCGTTTCTTTAGATAAGAGATAAGAATCCCATCCGTCGTGCGAAGAACACCCATCGTGCGAAGTATGTCCGGCTTTTTTTCTTTTTATGAATATTCGGAATTGGCTGAATTTCATCTACAGAAATATTTAATAATTATACATGACAGCACACTTTAATAAAAACAAATGCATAAATTTGGGCATATTTTAAACGCTTTAGGGTCCTGTAGTGATGAGCTGTGTATTAGTCATGGTATTCAGGGAGCGCAAATACGCAAAGAAGTTTATCGTTTTTCGGTCCAAAAATTACCGTTTTTGAGAGACTTCCGGTCGGGTTTAAAACGCGTATACAAACGAGTAAATATAGACATTTTTACTGATATCATTATCATTCGTTGTTGTGTCGTGACGGCTGCTGCCGCGACAGCACAGTGTAATGTAATATATACCTCGAGGCGTGGTGTGCGACGATAATAATACTATAGGTAAGTGGGGCGAACTATATTTAGTGTTCGGATTAGGGTCGACGCTCGTCTCTTTTGTTTTGGAATCTATGTATATCACACCCTAACTAATTTTTTAACCGGTTTACGGTGTCGTCGTCGTCGACGTAAGGCATTCGTTCCGCTTGCAGGAACCCGAGCGTAGCCGTTATGTAATAATCGTGCCGATTTATCAGATTCAACTTATTTGCATTTAAAAAAAAAAAAAGAAAAGTTTTATCTATAATCATAACGTTATAGTAATTTATAAATATATAGTTTTTATCGTCTCCTAATAATAAAAAATTATTGCAGTTTATCGAGTTTAAAATCCAAATACAATCTATTGCTGCATATTTAATGTATGTAAACGAGCAGAGTAGGCATTGAAGAATAAATCATGGGAACGGGGCTTAGATCTACGTGATCAGTGGCAAAGATCCGATTTTTTACTGAGGGGGATCAAAAAAATAAATTGTAATTAAAAATTTTTTTTTCATATTTTTGCAGTACATATAGAAATTAAAACATTTTTTTTTTATAATACAAAATTAATCCTGCATTTTTATTTCTCAACTCATTTAAAATCTTCAATAGATGCAACATTTTTAGATTCTGGACAGAACAAAGAAGTTTATGAATTTACAGTTATGTTTCATTTCCTAATACTTTTTCCAAAAATGACGAAATTCTGTCAAAAAATTGACAAAAGACGGTAAAATATGCTATTACCGGAATCTTCATAAAATTTAAATCGTTTTATAACATAATTTCAAAAACAATGTAGCTGGAAATTTGGAATATTCTCTAAATACTTAAAATGGTCACGAAAAGACTTCATAACAATTTCAACAGTTTTGGGTTATATCAAGTATAATGAGATTCTGAGACTTCAAACCATATATTTTGTTGTCATTAAATGGTTAATAATTTTATTTGTATTACTGATTATAATTTTACCAAACTATCAAACATAGGTAATATGATTGTGTTTATATAACCTGTGGATAATAAAGTATTCCCCTTGTCTACGCAGGTATAATAAATTGTATTCTCAATTCACTTAAAAAAAAAATTACCGTCGTCTGCCATTCGGGGGAGGGCTCGAGCCTGGAAGCGCACCCCCCGACTACGGGACAGAATAAAAGCATCTATTTAATGCGGCATTAAATGCGGTATTTTATTGAGGAATATTTTAAGTTTTTTTTAAAATCCGAACGTGAATCAGCGCGTGCGCACAAAGCGGCTACAGAACACTCGGAGTTTATAGGACGCGTGCGGTGAGAATAGGAACGGTTGAGCGCAGTAGTGTTTGGAGGAGGGTAGCGGTGTTCAGGGAGGTTGGGAAAGAGCGCTGATGGAAATGTCACCGCAAGTATATCCCCCGGCTTCGAGCCAAAACTGTCGAGTAAGACGCGCGCACGCACGTATTATATACACTGCGCGGTACGAGTATATACACAACGGTATGAGTATATATATATATATATATATATATCGCAGCACTGTGTACAGATCGTCGATTGTTTGAGGGATCCGTTGCGATTTGAGGGGTTGCGGGTGGACAGGGCTGGCAAGGGGTTTGCGGAGCGGGGCGGACTTTAGGGAAGTTTCACCGCGGCGGTGACTGTGGCCTGCTGCTGCTGGTACAGTGATGCTGTTGGGGGAGCGGGTGTTTTTTACAGTGACAGGCGCGCGCGGGGGGGACTTGACGCCGCCGCCTGCGTTGCGGTGCGAACAGATTAGGAGAGAAAACCCGCGGCGACGGCGGCACACGGCCGCGAGATGCTTCGCCGCACCGCGTTGCCGGGGCGACCGGGCTCGAGACAGATAATATACCGTCTAGGCCACGCCCGTCCACTCCCCCGCACGTCATCAACGACTGACGCAGCTGCGGTGGCGGCGACGACGCGCCACGTCTTTATCTCTCTCTTGTACGCGAAAATTCGCTCTCTCTCTCTCTCTCATTCTCTTCTCACTCCTTCCCCTCTTTTACGGGCTCTCTCACTCACTCAATCTCTCTCCACTTCCCCCGCCCTTGTTCTCTCCCTCACGCGAAGCTCCTCTCCACAGTTTGTCGCCACCGCCGCCGCCGCCGACGCCCGCTATACGAGAAATTGGATTTTTCGCTCTGTCCGCAAATTACACATTTACATTGCATAATATACTGTAGTATCGTACTCCCGCGAGACCAGACTTATTTTACAGTTGGTACGACGTAAACTCGGCCGCGTTCGTTTCAAGGGACATATTTTCTTTGAAACGCATTCGCCTTTACTACAACGTCTATAGCGATGCATTTAATTAGAAATTTCCACTGGCCGGCGATAAAACGTTCTTGGCGGAATAATATTAACAACGAAACGAACAAGTACACGGTATAATTTATAAGTGTACAATATAATAGTAGATTACCAACTCTCTTCTGCTCGAGTCACACCGAAACTTTTTCGTTTTAATTTCAGTATTCATATTATCAGTGTTGGGTTCAGAAAATTTGATTTTATTAAATTAATTATTTAATTTTGAGTTTCGAAAATAATATCTAGGTAAATATTGGATTATTAGCTAAATATACATCTAGATTATTATGAAGAGAGCATATTAAATTTTTACCAAGATAAATAAGTAGATAAAACTTTTTTATCTAGATTTTTACCAAAAAATAACAAAAAAAAAAATTTGAGTTTTATTTCGTACATAAATGACTTTTGTTGGTCTTTTTTTTTCTTGGATTCATTTTAAGAATCAAATAGTGAAATTTAATTTAATTTTAGTTTATTTTTAAATATTAAATAAATATTTTTTAGGCGTGTAATTCGAGGCTATACTATATTAATATGCCTATGGTAATTATTCACCCCGTGCGACCAACGACGGGTTAATGACGTACATCCCCACTGAGAAAACGTCGAGCTCTTAAATCGAACGCGTTTGAATCCATGCAACAATATAAGAGTTCGCGCGCGTCAACGCCGCGGTTAATCATATTCGAAATAGATTTTTGGTCCCCCTCCCCGACCCCCGTTCGGGTTTCGCCTCCGGATGTTTTTCTCGATTTGTCGGATAAAAAAAAAAAACAAAAAACGAAAACGAAAACGGTTGCACGACGACGCGTTCTCCTCGTTGCCGCTCCGCAGAAAATACCTAATAATAATAATATTATTTTAATAGTTTTATCAACGCGTTCGAATCGTCGAACGCACACGAACGGGCGCGTTACGATTATATCGCGTAGAAATTACGCCGGCGGAGAACACACGCTTTTAACGACTTGTTTCTGAATATTACTATTATTATTATTATTATTATTATTATTATTATCACTACGACCGGTCGTACACACTACACGACGACTTGCACCGCACAACAATAATACTATACGCGCGGCATAATAATTTTATAAAGCGCACAATAACCGTCGTCCACACCGACACCGCCGGTTCGCGTTACTCCCGGTTTACACGACGATAATAAATTATTAGTTTCACGCCTTAACGATTCAATCTATTTCCGACTCGATCGCCGACTCTTTCATTCCGATCCGCCGACGACAACGCCGTTATTGACCACCGCGTGTCATTGAAGCGCCGCGGCCCTTGGCCACTCGAACAGATGGGGATAGTAAACGCACCGCGGAAACGAAGAACAGGCCACCCTATTTTATTTATTTTTTTTTTTTTGGGGGGGGCTTGAAGCAACTTAAAACGTTGGGTGTATATATTGGCGATCGGGTTAATGATGGGGGGGGGGGGGTATCTCCAAATAAAATATTGTCGGTTTCAAACAAAAAAATAAATCGTCGATTTATTTTCGGTTAATATATCGAATGGATTTAGCGCATTTACTCGTTCGACTTACTGAAAAAGTGTAGAACCATGTGGGTTTGGATATTTTATCACCCGAGTTTTTAGATTTTGAACAGAGCGAACAAGATTTTGATTTTATAATGATGTTTATTTTATTTTATTTTTCTTCTTCTGTGAACACTTTTTCGTATAGAAACACTAATCCAAAAGTCTTGATCAGTAACTCTACAGATCGAAATAATATAAATTTTGATTTATACATAGGTTTTAATTATGTATATAACAATAATTATTATTTTATCAACCAAATAAACTAATGACTATATATAAGTAGTATATTATTGTAACCAAGCATCAATAAAATATTTTATCATATACTTCATAAATTTGATTATATGTTAACTGAATTGTCTTTATATTTATTGTCTTTATTGTGTATGCATCTATGACAAAATTACAATACCAATTTTCTTTAGTGGTATCAATATTTTACAATATTAATTTTTAATGTATAAAATATTAAAAATGTTAAATAGTTAACTGAAAAAGTTAACAAGAGTTAAATAATTTTTATAATTTATTATTTGTGTAACTTGGTCCATTTAATGTAGGGTGACCTTATTTAAGAAAATAAAATACAGGACAAAAATATTTTTAAATAAATAAGTATTTATTATATATATAAATATTTTATTTTATTTTATTTTATAATAGTAAACGGGTTAAACCCTTTTGAACTTCTTACAGAATACATAATTACAAAAAATGTACATATATAATAGAAAATTAAATTTACTAACAATTATAACAAAATGGTAAAGTAATACAATAAAGCAAACTAATATTCAAAGAAAAAAAAAAAAAGAAGAAAATTAACACATGATGAATTTTAAAGATCGATAGAGGGATCCTCATTGGCCAATAACATTAAACGCCTAATTGGCTCGTTTTTCATATAATTATTCGAGCATATAGGGACATAGAAAGGAACATAAGAACGGTTACGGCGAGGAGGGACCTTGAAGTTGAATAAGGATAATAAATCAGATGAATCGACGTGACCAGACAATAGTCCTTTAAGAAACCTTACGCAAAGCATTCGCCTGCGATCAGCTAAAGAGGCAAGACCTAATTTAACAGAAACAGAAGAATAGTCGTGAGGAGGGTGATCAATACCTAACAAAAAGCCAGCGGAACGAAGGAATCGGCGCTGAACTCTTTCAAGCTGGAGAGAGCCGACAGCAGTAAAAGGACACCAAACAACCACACCATATTCTAATATAGGACGGATTAAAGTACAGTAAAGTAATTTAAAAGACGAACCAAGTTTAAAATCTTTAGTCAACCTATTGATAAATCCAACAGTTTTCAAAGCCATACAACAAACTATGTCAATATGAGGTCGGGGATCAAGTGAACTGGTAAATTTAAAACCAAGATCAATAACAGTTTTATCAGCACGTAAGATTTCAGAACCTGAAATATTGTAGGAATGAATTATTGGTGAACGACTTCGTGTGTAAGTAAAAATTTTGCACTTTGAAATATTTAAAGACAAACCAATATTTTTAAACCATTTGACAAAGCTATCAAGGTCATTTTGAAGATGAAGACAATCATCAATAGAACCAACACACGTGTAGAGCTTAATGTCATCAGCGAAGCATAGAATACGAATAATATATATATATATATATATATATATGTTTTTGAATCGTGACAAAAGTATAATTTTTAAACTACCTATAACCTATTATAGATTAAATTTAAACACATAAAAACATTATTTTGAAAAACATAAAATAACATAATGAAACTAAATTGGTACTTTTTAAAATTTCTTTAAATCCTTTATTCATGTATATTTTATACTTTACTTTCTAAAAAAAACTTGTTGATTCATTTTACGATTATAATTAATCTAATGGTACCCAAAAGATTTCTAGATTCTTACATTATTTTATTCAATAATTTCATTTCAAAAATTTCAAAAATTTTAAATCAACAGTAAGTCAAAAAAAACGGGATTAATTTGGGACAGATTTGAAATTACGGGACAAAAAGCGTCCTGAGAGAAGTTTAACAGGACAACAGGAGGCAGAGCCGAAATAAAGGACAGTCCTGTATAAAACAGGACGTATGGTCACCCTACTTTAGTGTCATGTAGGTAAAACATAGATAAATTTAATAATAGCTTGGGAGATAAAATGGTCTGATATTGTTTAGTTTAGACCAGCTCTCCATTTTATGAAAATGAATTAAATTATTTGTCCACTCAGGTCTAAAAAAAGAAAAAATTGCGATCGGTTCAGTGAAAATTCAGTTCTTTGTTAAAATTTTTATTCCGGTCCGATCAATATACTTTGTAGTCTGACATTTTTGTTTACTCTATTAAATTATTTTCAATTTCCGGTTTGGACAAAAAAATGTAGAAATCGGTTTGATTCAAATTTGGTTCTTTCTTAAAATTTGCAGTCTAGTCCATAATCATGTAGATCACTAGTACACGTGAACGATCGTTCACGTCATCAGTATAAATATAAAACATATTTGTATCTTACCTTGAATGTTCCAATATAAACAAAAAAAAAAAATATCCAATTGCTACAATTTTGGAGTCTTGACAATAATATTAATAAGATAATAAATGGTTTATATTCTGAATAAGTACAATTGAATAGAAGTGACGGACATAGGTACAAGTGGGAGGAGGGCTAAGCCCTCTCAAAATCACTCATATCCACTAGATTTTTTGAAAATTGCTTAGGGTTAATGTACTTTGGATGGGGATGAAGCTAAATCAATAAGTAAATATTTAGCCCCCAAAAATTTTTTATCACAAATGCATCAATGGTGACGGCACTTCAAGAATGTGACTTTTAGTAAAAGTGAATCACTTATTGTCGTGTATCGGCCAGCACGTCAATTCGGTAGTCTGGGGGTGGAATCTGGAAGGGAAGGGACGCTAAGTGCGAGGGAGGGATGTCGTCTCGAGTGGACCGACGACGATGCTGCAGTCGTCTAGTGCAGCGGTTCCCAACCTATGGGCCGTGGCCCACTTGAGGGCCTCAAGCAACGTGGTACTTGGCCGCGGATACTAGTCGAGATTCTAAGTTAAGGATTTGCAAATTTTAATTAATGACAGCGAAAATAATTTCTTATAATATATTAAATTATTTAAATTGTATTATAAAAATTAAGAAACCTACCAAAATAAATTGAAAATTTTATCAACTTACTAGGAGTCGTTAACTGAACTGTCATGAGAACAGACGGCATTAATATCGTTTTTCAAACCACAACTTTTGCTCGGTTCTGGATATGGTCCAAAAAGATTATTCGGTCATTTCCAATATTTCACTGAGTTATTTGATGGACTTTTCGACAACTCATTTATGTAAACAAGCCTTTTTAATTACAATTTTTTTTTTTTCTTAATTGATGAAATAGATTAAATATTGAGGTGAACTAAAACCCTAATATTGGCTATCGTAAAAGATAAACAATTTCAAAAATCGCATAGAGTTTTTCAACTTTTACCTATTGTTTTTGTGCATGAATTTAAAAAACTTAATTTTTCTATAATAAATTA
>JAIPRM010013884.1:0-11106 GCA_025469315.1 Stegophylla sp. TES_Ste_2020
TTAAAACAATTATGAAAAGTTAATATTAATTATGATATTTAGACAAAATATAAAATATTTAATTTAAAAAATGGTATTTTGTTTTCAATTTTTTGAGCATGGTATTTATGTTAGATTCTGGGCGAAGCGAAGAATATTAAAATGATAGGTATCTTGTCTATATATATATATATGTGGGATTTTGAGCGAAAACACTTTATTAAGAGTTGATTACAAAGTACTAAATAAGAAATCAATATTACATAAAAAAAAACACAATACATTTAATTAAGAATTAGAATTACACACGATATTAAACGCTTCACACATCACAGTTAACGGCTATCTCAACACTGACTGACTTGCACCTATTTCAGGCTCGTGTCGTGCACACTGCCACTAGTAGTGTTGCCACCCCACATTCTCCCACCTTGAACGGCGTCCGCCTCGGAAGCCGTATCAGGATCCCAGGGTTTCATGTACTCAGGAACTGCATATGTTAAATTTGGTCCCTCACCTGCTCCCACCTTGACCACCTTATACTGTTCTTTCCCTTCACGACCGGTTATACGATAGGGTCCCAAGAATTTTTTGCTTAGCTTGGATGTTGGTAAGAACTGTGTCCGTTTAATGGCCACCAAGTCACCAATATGATAGGTATAGGACTCTTTCCTAAACCTATTGAATCCTTGCTGCTGCTGGGCTTGTGCTTTTAATATTTGTTTTTTAGCCATCTGTCTAGTTTCTTCATGCTGTTCGACATGCCAATTAACATGTTCAAATTCAATTGCCTCTTTAATTGATTTATACTCCGGTGGTTCATTTCTACACCGAAAACTAATTTAAACGGTGTCATACCAATGGTACGCTGATGTGAGCTATTTAGAGCCATCTGGATTTTAGGTACATAACGATACCAACTGTCTGGTTTATCTATACTCATTTTAGCCAACACATTGATAATAATCGAGTTTAGTCTTTCTACTTGACCATTGGCTCTTGGTAATCCAGTGGTTATGAGAATATGATGAATATCACCTACGGTACAGTACTGACGAAAATCCTCAGATGTAAACGCAGTACCACGATCAGATACCACCTTCTTCGGATTACCAAATGTAGTTTCAAGTGCTGTCAGGCGGTCTATGACCTCATTAGTTGTTACACTCTTGGTAGGGAATAACCAACAGAATTTGGTAAAACCGTCTATTACAGCAAAAATGTGCCGATATCCTTTGGGCGTGGAGGTTAACGGCCCCAGAAAATCTATATGCCACATTGAAAGAGGAGTGTCCCCTTTATCAATACTCTGCAGCAATCCTTCCTGTTTACCCTGTTTCCGATTAATGAGTATGCAAGGAACACAATGACGCACCACATCTACAATCTTGTTATCCAAGTCAGTAATTGAATAATCTCTTTTAATTAAGGCTTTAGTTTTCACTACTCCGAAATGACCAATATTGTGAGCATTTCTTATAACCTCAGCTTGCATCTTATGAGGGATCACTAACAGATTTCGTCCCTCAGAAATTTCATGGATCAATCCACCAATAGAAGTAAAATTCGTATCATCTACTATAATGTCTTCACGTTGAGCAACTGCTAGTCGTGCTAAAAATTCACTATGGACCACCATACACATGGGGTACCGGCTCAAGGAATCCACATGGGGCATCCGTGAACCGGCCCTATGTTCGATGATATAATCATACTCATCCATCAACAATGCCCATCTGGCTACTCAGGTAGCAAGATCCTTTTTTTCTAGAGTTTTAGTGAATGCCGCACAGTCTGTTACTATTTTGAAATGTAAACCTAACAAGTAGACACGGAATTTCTTTAGAGCTTCTACAATCGCCAACACCTCCAGCTCATAACTATAAAACTTCTGCTGTGACTCTGTAGTCTTCTTACTCATGAAACATCACTATCAGTTTGTAATAAAACAGCGCCAAAGCCCCATTGACTCGCATCTGTATGTAACTCAGTATTTCGGGCTTCTGGGTTGTATAAACGAAGTACAGGTGATTCGGTAAGACATCTTTTCAGTTCATTCACAGCCATTTGCTGTTCTGGTCCAATCTGGAAAGGTACACCCTGTTTCAGCAAGTTGCTCAGGGGTAATGCAATTTGGGAATATTTCGGCACAAAGCGACGAAAATAACCGGTCAAGCCAAGAAAGCTTTGTACAGCTTTTACAGTCCTAGGCATAGGAAATCGTTGCACAGCGGCTACTTTAACCCTGGATGGACTAACCTCATTATGACAAATGTGATAACCCAAATATTCTATAGAGCGTTTTAAGAACTGGCATTTGGACCACTTGATGTCCAATCCATTTGCTGCTGCTGTCTGTAGAACCGTTTCCAATCGTTTCATGCCTTCATCTATGTCTACTGCAATAACAATAAGATCATCCATGTACGCCAACAGTTGACCAGACTGTATGAACTCACGTAAGATGAAATTAACATACCGCTGAAAGACAGGTGGGGATATGCACAAGCCAAATGGTGTTCTCAAAAATTCATATTGACCCGAAGGCGTGACAAACGATGTATATTTGATGCATGATTCTTCAACTGGTACATGGAAGAAACCATTACGTAGATCTAACGTAGAAAAGACAGCTGCACCACGTAGTCGGTCCACTTGATCGTCAATTAATGGTAATGGATATCGATCTCGCACTATTTTCTTATTAAGTTCGCGATAGTCAATACAGAGCCTTAACGTACCATCTTTTTTAGTCACTAAAACCACAGGACTGGCATATTCCGAGCAACTTGGTCTGATTATTCCTTCATTCAGCCATTCCTTGATTTGTTGATTAACTGCTTCCTTTTCTTTTGGAGCTAACCTCCTAGGTCGTTGATAGACTGGAATATCATCATGTAAAACAATAGCGGTCTTCATTGGGGCAATGACATTTTGTACCGGATGATAATAGTCCACCAGCTGCTGGACTGCTGGGCCATGAGCCCGTTCGCCCACAATTAACTCATCAGTATCAATATTTATACTCATCATCTGATGTGCCACATCAACATGAGTTATGGTTACAGATAACGGACTCACTTTCAGCTCAGCAGTAGTCTGGAACAATGGTCTGTCTAAAATGACATCATGCCTTACAGTATCATCAGGCACGGTATACATGTCCACATCATACGTTTCCCCATCAACATCGAGTTTGCAAGTGAATCGGTATTTTGTATAGAAACATGCCCCCGCTGGACCGTTCAGACGCATTTTACTTGGTTCATTATCAAGACCGCTGAGCTTTGACCGAAATGACTCTCGGCATAGATTGACGTCACAGCCTGTGTCAACAAGAGCCAATGCCTCATGACCTAAAACAAATATGGATTTAGTAATACAACCATGACTATGACTGGCATTCACTTGATACACGTCTGATGCTTCCTTCTGTTGACAATCACTGCTCGGTGGTTTGGACCCCATCTTATTAGGACAGCTAAACGGTTTGTGTCTATAATTCCTGCATGAAAAACACTTTGGACCCTTGTCAGTGTCTGGACAATCTCGTGAATGGTGACCTCGACCACCACAGTTGTAGCACCTTAATTCTGGATTAGCAACAGACGTTGATGTCACTGTCGTTTGCTTTAGCATCTTGTTCTCTTTGAACTCGATAGCACGCCTCTCACTCATCCGCTCGTACAACCGTAGCTTGTTCTTAAACTCGCTCATCGAAGTGGCTCCGTATAACACACTCTTGTTAGTAACTATATCTGGTATACCACAAATTACGTAATCAAATAACGATTCGTCTGGGACACTACCTTGCATAGCTAGCTCACGCATACGATATAAATATTGCAATAATGTTTCACCAGGTTGCTTCAAGTCAGTTGCCAATTGCCGATGTATATCAGCCGATGTCAAACGAGACTTAAATTCGTCGAGTAACCGATCGCGTAACACTGCCCATGATTGTATGCCGCTTTCTGACCTGACAAATGCTTGTGCGGTATCGGAAAGAAGCCGTTTGCCATACACAAACTTATGTAAATCTGTCCATGAACATAACACTGCCATGTCTTCGAAGTCACTCAACCATTTAACAATTGAATAGTTATCATCACCGTTGAACAAGCGCAACGTTTCCTGGACGTCTCCGAACTTGATGACGTCACCATCGCGCACATCCTCGACTACACTGTGATCGGATTCGAAATTTCGCATTTGAACTGATCTCCGTTTTCGAGGCATGATAACACCGAACACGCGATAACACAACAGTTGACTACAGAGTACTCTGTGGAGTTAACCAGTCGACTTAATTTGAGGTTATGACGGTTATAGGCAGCACAGTTGCAAGTCACTGTAACCACTTCCACATAAACTCTCACACCTATAACATCTATTATTTTGTTTCTGTAGTTAAACGTCAGTTGAAATAAAATAGTTATAACGGCACTCACAGCGAACAAAATAAACGGCACAAATTATTAAAATAAAGCAATTCGAACGTATCCCGGACAGGCCCCCAAAATGTGGGATTTTGAGCGAAAACACTTTATTAAGAGTTGATTACAAAGTACTAAATAAGAAATCAATATTACATAAAAAAAAACACAATACATTTAATTAGGAATTACAATTACACACGATATTAAACGCTTTACACATCACAGTTAACGGCTATCTCAACACTGACTGACTTGCACCTATTTCAGGCTCGTGTCGTGCACACTGCCACTAGTAGTGTTGCCACCCCACATATATATATATATATCAATTAGACCGCAAATTATTTTTATATATTTTATTAGTTGGGTCGTATTATGGGAAAAATGCCTCTTTTTTGGTCATTCACTACGGCTGTGTATTATTACCAATATAGTTAGAGTCATATTTATAAACTTTCACTCGGGTTATAAAAAAAAAAAAAAAAAAGAGTCATTGATGGAAACATCGTTTTTGATACAAAGCTCGCGAAGCGAGACGTTGCGACACGATCATACGAATAAATCAAGTGATGTTTTTTTTAATTACGTGACGCTGCATAACAAAGGGTAGTAATATTTTTCAAAGTTCAACATTTATCTAAAAACGGGTCGAATGTTTTTTTAACTGTTTGTTTTGGCGTTATGGCTAATAATAACTAAAATTGGACATGGATTTTGTGTTTAATGTACCGGTACATTACCATTTTTGCTAAATTTTTCGGCAGTTTTTTCTTACGCTTTGCAAAACTATTGAGGATTTGAATTACTCTAATATACCACCTATATGCAATTAAGTTCTCTGTCGGAAACCTATGCCGCACGTATCGATCCGACAATTTTTCGAAAAAAAACTTTTATGGAAAAAAGAAAAAAAGAATAGATATCATATTGCATTCATCCGACCATCGGATATGCCAAACATATTATTATATAAGTCTGAATTAAAATGAAGACAAGACATGGAGTGAAAATATGTAAAACATTAATTTATTTAATAAAAAATTAATTAATTAATTAAATTAATTAAAAACATTAATTAAATTCTATATGAAACTAAACAATATTTTTGTCTTAAAATATTCGCGTTATTCAGTTATTTCTTTTCCCTGTTGAATTTTGTCAACAATATCACTATTGAGCTTATCATGTTCCATCGGATGTTTAAAACAAAGTTCAGTGAACTATGATGATAACTATATGCAAAAAACTCGAAAACCAAGTCAAAAAATATTGTCAAAATATTTCCAGGTCCTAAAGGAGATGCTCGTCGATGTATTACAGAATTTGAGTGTTTTTCACAGATAATTAGTTCGGGAATTATTGATAATATTATAGAGAATACCAATATTTATATACAAATAAAAAAAAATATTCACTCTGATAGTCGTGAAAGGGACTATAAACTGACTAATAAACCTGAAATATTGGCGTTTTTAGGGGCTTTGTTTTTATTGTCTGTAAAACGGGGGAACCCAACAAATTTGTCAGAATTTTTTACTGCAAATGGGACGGGATTCACAATATTACGAGCCAACTTCAGTCTGAATCGTTTCCGATTTTCAATGAGAAGTATCCGTTTTGAAAACGTAAATACTAGAGAACAGCGTGTAAATAATGACAAGTTGGCGCCAGTTCGAGATATTTTTTCTGATTTTATAAAAAACTGTCAAAATGCGTACTCACTTGGTGAGTTTGTCACTGTAGACGAAATGTTGGTTGCGTTCAGAGGAAGATGCCATTTTATTCAATATATGGCGAAAAAACCAGCGAAGTATGGGATTAACCCTTTATAGGTTAGTGGCAACTATAAACACCACTTTTATTTATATGGTAGACGGGCCAAATTATTTTAATGATTCAGAAATTATGTTGACTGTGGCATGTATAGAAGCCACTAGTCTGACTACCTCAAATGGGCAGAACAATTTTTTTTTGTGAAATTCTAATTTAGCATTTTATTGCCATTCTACTACTTATGTGATACATAATTGTTTAGGGGAAAATGTATGATGCATCAAAACCTAGCTTGGTAAATGGTGGCTGAAATAGATGCCACCAAACTATAAGGGGCTGTAAATTTTCCTGTACTTAGAAAAATTGTATAAATCATCATACTTACGTGAACATGAGAGTTTCAATTTATAAATTTATAATAAAATAAAATTCTATCACAATTATTCTATTAAAAATAAGTAATAACACAGATAACTTTATGCAATTTTATTATATAAAAGACTTATATAATCAAATACCATACATGTATAAATATTATCAATAAAACATGTTTTATATCTTCATTAGTAAAAATAAAATAAAATAACAAAAACAATTAACTTTTTAAATAAGACTATAAACTTTATAGTCAGACTAATACATGATTGATTATAAATTGTAACAAAAAGTTTACAAAACATTGTAATTATAACATAACAAAAATATTAACATATTGAATAAGACTAGGAACTTTATAGTCAGACTAATATATGATTATAAATTGTCACAAAAACAATTCACAAAACATTATAATTATAACATAATAGAAAAATTAACTGTTTGAATAAGACTAAAAACTTAACTTTATAGTCAGACTCATATATGGTTAAAAGTGATAACATGAATAGTTAGTTAAAAAAAACAATAACATAATAAAAATATTAATTCTTTGAATGAGACTAGAAACTTTATAGTCAGACTAATATATAATTATAAATTTTAATAAAAACAGTTAACAAAACATAATTATAACATAATAGAAAAATTTACATACAAAAAAATGTTTATACAAATTAATATAAATTAAGTAGAATGAAAAGGCAAAAAACATTCCAAGCAGAGGGCAACCTTACATTCATTGCAGTGGATTTTGGACCTTTTTACATTTTTTTTAGTACTACAAAGTCTACAGCGATTATAGTTACCAGCAATAGGCAGGTGATTACCCACATTTTGTAACCTACTATTATTTCCTGGCATAATAATACGCCCCTCTCCTATATCATTTGGCTTTCTCTTGGTTGATGGGATACATTTATTAGGACCAAATGTTTTCCTACTAGAAAACTGTCCAATTAACTCATTAGCTAAAATAGAACGAAACATTAAATGAGTGATAGGCTTCTCCCTGTTTGACTTTAATTTGATAGTTGTAGTGTACATTATAAATGAATTTACAATTGTGGCGTTACAAAAATGATAAAAGAGCTTCATCCACCATCTACGAGACTTCCAAGTAATATTATAACACTCTTGAAGTTGATCAAAATGATCAACTCCTCCCATATACTTATTATAATCAGAAATACTTTTAGGGCATCGTATCTCTTCTCTAATACCAACATTATTTTTTCTTTTGACAACTGTAATATCATCTCCTTTGTGCATTGATGATACGGTAACAACGGGTTTCTTTCCTCTATCCATCCACTTATGAACAGAAATTTCTCCTGATGTAGCAAAATCATATTCACCCATTTTAAGAGTTTTATCCGATTTTAATAATGTCTTAGGAAAAAACTTTCTATTTTGCATCATAGTTGCACAAGCAAATATTTTTCTTTTTAATAATTTTGAAACAAGACTTATACTGGAAAAAAATCTATCAAAAAATAAACAATATCCTTTATCTTGATAATTATCAGTCATTTCAAGGACAGTTTTTTCACCTAGAGAACCTTTTTCTTTAGACTCTTTTTTTCCTTCATATACCATAAACTTCAATAAGTAGCCAGTTATTGCACAACATAAAGACCATATTTTAAAGCCTCTTTTTACCGGCTTCATTGGCATGTATTGTTTAATTCCAGATCGCCCTTTAAATCCGACCATACTCTCATCACAACTTAAATTTCTACTAGGAAAAAAACTTGAAGCAAATTTATCATTTAAATAATTTATCATTGGACGAATCTTATAAAGTTTATCAAACGCAGGACTCTCTCTTTGAGGCATTACACTATTATCATTTAAATGTAAGTAACGTAGAATGTTTAAAAACCGTTTTTGAGTCATAATATTTGCTATTCGAGAATTGTAAAAATTTTCATCCGCACTCCAGTAAAGACGAATGCTTGGTAGCTTATGAAATCCCATTATAATGAGAATACCCAAAAATGCTTTAAATTCAATGATTGATAAATTTAAATTTTTGCTACATTGATTAGAATACAAGTTAGATTGATCAACAATATGTTGATAAAATTCAGAAAAATATATATCAAAGTTTTGCAAGGGTGATTTAAGGTCGACAAATACATTAGGCCCATACAGTTCATTAAAATTAAATATATCATAGGTTAATGCACTAAAAGGTGGTTCTTTTGAAAAACCTAATTCGTTATTTTCATGATTCTCTTCAACATAATTATCATCACTTTCTGAATTTTCAATAAAATCAACTAACAGGTCTATATTCGCTGTATTCATTGATTCAGATAAGTTTAAGGCGTCATTAGGTTCATCATCACTATTTTCGACTAAAACATTTCCAGTCACACCTTTGTTAAAAATTGGTTCATATGAAGGATCAAAATCAGTGTCATCAAATTCTGAGCCAGAACTATTTAATGTAGATAAATTACTGTCAAGTACAGATTTGGGTAGTTTGGGTCTAAGTCTTGATAATTTGGGTACTTCTGGAGAAATATTTGACTGTATTGAGTTATCACACGAATTTATTGAACATGAGGATGAAGATTGAACACTTGTAGATGAGTTATTATCAGTAAATAAATTACATTTCTTTCTTTTACTACCTTTTGTTGTCCTAGTATCACTTATATATGAATTTTTTTCAATACATGGTGTATCTTCTGCATCACTGTCTCCTCCAAAGTCAGAGTCAAATGCTTGCTGGTCAGAAATACCATTTAACATCTCTAAAATATCATCATTTGATATCCGTGCCATATTTGATTAAAATCTGCAATAAAAATTGATCATATAAAATACGATGAAAAAATAATAGATAATACCGAATTTTTGGATTGCATTTCATTTGATTTTTATCATATATTATCTCTGCGGAAATATTAATTTTTACAAATAAAATACCTACGGAAACTACAGAATGTAACGAATTTAATGATATATAATTAAAGTATTTAATTTAATTAAAAACTCAAAACTCTAACGAATAAAAAAAAGTAAATTTTCTCAAATAATTTTCGTTACAATATATTTAATGTACAATTCGTAAAAAATCTAAAATATCTATTGATAATTACACTCAATCGATGTAAAAATGTAAAATGAATTAAATAATGTACTTACTTGTGACGTTCCAATCTGCTAAAAATTACAATCTCGAGAAACGTATGAAATTATCAAAAAATTTGAATTATTCTTGAAATTAACGACATTGTAATGAACAGTGGCTTGTATACAAGCCACTTTTGATAATAATTGATTATCAATAATATTATTACCACATGTTTTAAAATATTTTGTCAACACGATGTTACCATGATAATATGCAATCGATGTGTTTAATCAAAACCCAAATCGTAATAAATTTACCGCCACTTTTGTACTGATAAGAAAGTGGCTACTATATATGCCACAGTTCCGTTATTATAAATATGTCGAAAATAATTTTGCGCACATGGGTGTTCTTTAAGGTGGCTTCTATAGATGCCACAGATGTCTTATTTATTGAAATCAAAATTTAGATCTGCCCGTTAAAGGGTTAAAGGGGACGCTTGATTGTATTCCAAATAAGATGGGGGACTCAGTCCCCCTCCGTCCCCCCTCACTTTAACCACTGACTAGGCCGGTTTTAGTACCACTAGGCCGCAACACATAACTTGACTATGTAGGTGAATTAGTAGGTATGTAGTATAATAACCGAAAATATTGAATTTTCAAAATAAAATAAAATAGATTTAAAACAATTATATAGTATAATAAAATAAATTAGCCCTTCTGGCCGAAAATTAATAATTAAGCAGCACAACAATATGTTGTATCACAGCGACTATTCGAGTCGAGAACAATAGTAATTTTTATTTATGAAAATAATATTACAATGAATAAAAAGAAAAAACACACGCGTACGAACACAAGTTCCACGACAGCTGGACAACAATTTTCGTCAGCAGACGGACATTAAGTGTTGCACCCAACGTAATTCGTACTTTGGACGGACAAGACAGACGACGTAATTCGTACGTCTGGTGCATATCGATTTTTAATACTAAATTAATAGAATAATTATATAATTCACAACACTAGATACTATTAACATGAACTTATAACTTAATATGTTTGTGCGTGTGAGTGTGTGTGTGGCCGGCTGGCTGTTTTAAATTATTCTAATTAGGTCGAGTTGACCTCAGGAGATGGATAGCAGATAGTGCAGGTTATTCGGCCGTAAATATATTTATGATAAATAATTGCGCCGACGGGCACGTGCCTTTATCGTAGGGTGACCATATTTAAGAAAAAAAAAAACAGGACACTTTTTTGCAATTAGTAAAAAAAAAATTCTTAATTGTCAAATCATGAAACATATATATTCATTTCTATATATTTTTTATATAGTAAAAGTAGTAAAACTACCTGTTATATTTAAAAAAAATCATACATAAATATACATTTGTTAATTTTACATATTACATATTTTATTCTAATGTTGATTGGAGTTCCTTCTTAT
>JAIPRM010013885.1:0-11105 GCA_025469315.1 Stegophylla sp. TES_Ste_2020
TTGAGTGAGTGAAAACCCAAAAAATCACATTCACAAAATCTATTTTTAGAAGCCATACAATGATTTGCCCAAACAATTATTAAGTCACAATTGGACATTAAGTTGGTCCTAATACGATAAGCCATAGAAAACGTAACTGTTACTGCAGTTATGCCATTCTATGACTTATGTATTTATAACTGCTATAGCAGTCACTGCCCTATCACATCATAAAAACCAGTAACTGCTATAGCAGTCACTGTCCGTCAATGTGTTAAGTAATATATAATTTTATACGTAACTGTTATAGCAGTCTTGTGACCATATCAGTAGAAAAAAAGTCACCATTGGTAACCAACTGCTATAGCAGTTGTTAATTTTTATTTATTACATGTATTTATATATTTATTTGTAAAAAAAAAGCTCTTACATATTTTTATGCTACACCAATACTTATTCAACTACAGAAGTGATGCTGGAATTACAGTTAAGTGCATGACTGCTATAGCAGTGATGTCCGTCAACGTGTTAATATCAATAGTATTTACCGTTATTGATACAATATCATTTTATTGTTATTATTTTTATATTTTCTCATTTTGAACCATCCTAATTAATAATTAGTTATAATTCGAATAAACGTGGCCTAACTGGCCTAACTCCTCCTTTATTGTTGTGGATTGGTACGTCAAACAGAGTGTTTATTTTTTAATTTTCCGTCACACAGACAAATATAAAATAAGCATTGAACCAAAAATGTATTACATTTTCTTACTCGAACGGTAAACAGAGCAAACCGAGTTTATTTCCCATTTAATGATCATGAGAAAAACAGCATTTTTACTTCAACATGGATAGTTGGTAAAATTTTTTTTTTTTTAATTCCTAAATTTATAAATTTGTAAAAAATTAGATGTTCTGCAAAAAATGTCCCTAGTATAAAATCCGTGAATTCAATACTATCCTTGTTTGAGTAAAAACGTTTGGTGAGGAACAAACTCAGTTTGTTCCATTATCAAGTTTGATTTAGGAAGTTGAAATTTGGGTCCAATGCTAGAATATTAGTCAATAGGACCGGAATAAACACCCTAATACAAGGATTCTCAACCTTTTGAAATTCATGCCTCTTTTTATACTATTATATGAGGTCACGCTTTCTTCTAATAAAAGTTTGAATAATAATAAGTTATATACAATATATATATAAATATATCATGACTTTAATTATCAATGTTGAGTAATAACATGAATGTAATAGTTCAATAATAATCTTCAGATTATTGAAAATAATATTGCTAGTTGTTACACAATGATAACTGATAATCGCATACCTACTTACAAAAAAAATAATAATGAAAAACAAAATATAGTTAACCATAAAAAACATTTTCATGTTCTGTGGTGAAATGTGGTTCCATGTGAATATTTTCACGCCTACCCTGAAATTTTGTGACGCTTCCTTAGGGTAGGGTTGCCAGACGTCCCGTATAATACGGGAACGTCCCGTATTTTAAATAGAGGTCCCGTTGTCCCGACAAATCTCATCGGGACACCTAAATGTTCCGTTTTTCAAAAAATTACTAATATATCCCTTTGATTCTTAAGGCACGTTTAGACGGCGCGAGTTTTACTCGCGCCGTTAAGCGCGTGAAATTCATGACGAGGTAAACTAATTCAACTTGCATGTCCCTCATCAGTCTGTTACCGTATTGAAACCTCTGGCGAAATATTTCCTTTATCCACCAACAACAATTACTTTTTTGACGACTTTCAATCCTTTTTTAAAAATATGTGCTGCAATGAAGGCAAATGCTGCAGCTGCATGAGGGGGTACCATAAAACTCTCAGTGGAAACATTCACCATGCCTGCCTCGCGGATACTGACGACTCGCATTTTTTCTTGACGAGTCATGACTCACCATGAATCAGACTCGCGTCCTCATTCGCAAAAGTGATGCGTGAGTATGACTCGCGAATCAAACTCGCGCCGTTTAAACGCGCCTTTAGATTAGGTTACCTAACCTAACCGGTGAATATTATAAAAAATATCCATTCTTCTGAAGTTCTGATAAATATGATAGACCATAATTAGAAAATTTAACAATCAATTATTTTGAAAAAATTAATATACCTACTCATATTTTTATAAAATTAATGTGTACCTATTTGATTTATAATTTCATTCCTATTGATTAATGGCAATTGCCTAAAGAATACAAAGTCTTTTTTTTTTTGTTTTCGTTTTAATTTTTTTAATTATTTTATCAAGATTAAACATGTTGTGTTTATACTTTATTTAGTCGTATGTTCTTATTAATCTATTCTGTGGAAATATTATTCAAAAATTATAAAACTTAAGTATAGAAATTAACTAAAAACATTTTTTTTTAAAAAAAGGTTCAATTGTTGAAGGGATAGGGGGATAAAATTAATTTTTGATTGTCTAGTATTTTTAATTTTGAAATTTGGCAACCTTACCTTAGGGAGAAGCACTCCCCCAGGTTGAAAACCTTTGCCCTAATACATATACACATAACACTTGCAAAGTTATCTATAAAGTCTTAAGAAAATCCTTTAAAATTCTAGGCCTTTCGCTTTAACAGGTATTTATTATTTTTTTTTTTTTATCAACATTGTGAGATATAACTATTATTACCTATACTGCAAGATTCTTGTAGCAAGACCAAGACTTGAAGACTTGAAGTCAGTAGTGGTTATACATGATGTTTAAGGAGGGGGCGAATATAGAGCAACCTTTCCTTCCTCCCTATAACATAATAATTTTAGCTTAATACCTATGTATATATATATATATAATGTCGTTTTAGATTCTAAGTGGTAGCGAAGAAGTTTATGATTTTACAAATAATGTTTGTTATTTATTTTTTTTCTCTTTCTGTAAACACTTTTTCGTGTAGGAATACTTGTCTAAAAGTTTCGATCAGTATTTCGATAAATTCCAAATCATACCCTGATGGTGGTACTTTAAAAAAGGTCATTTTTCTAATTTCTCAATCCTTTTTCCAAAAACCTGGAAAATCTATCGAAAAATTGACAAAAAACGGCAAAGTATACAATTTCCGTATAATTGAAAATTGCTTTTTAACATAACTCCAAAAATAATGAAGCTAGAAACTTGAAACCTTCACCAACTACTAAATGTGGTATTTTCGCATTCAAATTTATAAACATAATACCTATTGTATAAAATATATTATACATTACCAGTGCAACTTCAGAAAGAAATTTTGATCGACATAAATTACTAAAAACTTAACTTCGCTAAACGATTGTAGCGTGCCTGCTCTTGGTGTAGATGCTAGTCGTGTAATAAGAGTAGACAGCTTACATACATTTTAATAATATATTACAACAAGATATTATATTGTAATTTATTATTATTGAATAGTGAATTTAATCTTATTAGAATTTTGTACAGAGTTTTTAGTTATTTGAAACTGTTTGCTTTTTGATTGAAGTTGAACGTGCGTGGAGATAGTGCCGGAGTAGAAGTTGTTGTGTAGTGACACCTTCTGGTCACTTCTTGGTGGATCAGCTACGTCTGACTGGTGGTGTGTCCGGGTAGTTGTTTTATAGTAGTTGTGACGTCAATCGTCTTCTTTGGTGCCTGGATGGCCGGGGTTAGAGTCTGGCACGTGTAGGCTCGTGTATAGTTATTAAAATACATATTTATGCAGAAAGTGTAATTAAAAGTGTGTAGTGATTAAATGTAAGGCCTAGTGTGCTGGCACGTGTATACAATTTATTATTAAATGTAATTCTATTCCACGAATCCTTTTATGGAGTGTGTTACATAATTATAATGATGGTAAAAATATATTCTACAATAATATGTAAACGCTGAATAAGTAATATTACGCAGCGCGTGTACAACAACAACTTATTTAATTATTATTATTATTTATATTATATATTACTTAATGATAATATACCATGTACAGCAATAATTAGGGTGTACAAGTATATTACACGATAATTGATTATTGGTTATCAAATTTAATAATTTTAAGTATAGAAAGCACTATAGCTCTAGCTCACGTGTTTGACTTAATTGGAGGTTTTGCTAATCGTGCAAATGGCATTATTATTATTATTATTATTAATGTAAGATTAAGTTAAAGTTAACCATACGTCTCATATTATACAAGATTGTTCCGTTGTCCCAACAAAAGTTATACGGGACGCATTTTGTCCCGTATTAATCTCTTATTAAAACTTTTAAAATTTATTTTATAAAAAGTTGATTTTTTACGATATTTTTGTAAGACATTATTCAATAGAATATTAAAATCTATAAATAACTCAAAACCCAAATATTCCCATAAGAACACCAAAATTCCATTTAAAGGTTTACAGATGGTTTATGAATTTATAAAAATAGATTTACTTGCATGTATATTTTAGACATTTCGTCTAAACCGACGAGAGGGTGGGGCAGCCGGGGCTGTAGCCATGGGGCCCAGGGCCACGAAAAGGGCCCAGGCTTTTCCGAAAAAAAAACCAAGCCCCATATTTTACCTAATCATTACTTTAATAGAAAAATTATTTTTAATTTATAAACTCATAATTTTACTTTAAAAAATTAACATATATTATATTGAAAATTAAATAGGTACTGGACATAGGTTGGTATTAATTTTGCAAACAAGCTTCACATAATCAATCTGTTGTTGAACGATTTGTTTTTAAAGAGTAAAATGTTAGTTATTTAATATTATGAGAGTGTAGACAACGCGAAAAGTCTATGTAGATTATTATATTTTTGTATTAATAATAATAAGTGATAATTATATAGTATATAATTATATTATAATTATCACTTTGTTCCATGTTATATGATTTTTTCTTTGAACTTACCTTAAAACATTTTTAAACGACAACGCTGGGTGCAAATAGTAGTAGTAAGTTTAATATATGATATGATAGGAAGGGAGCGTGAATTAGTTTATCCCTGGGGCCCTTGATTTCTCTTCACGGCCCTGTTCGTGACACACATATCCTACCGCCTACATTCTCTATCTCTCCATTATTTTTCTTGTGTATAAAATTTACTACAGATGGTACCACTCTTTGTAATTGTACTTCTGTAAAAGGGTTCTCTATTAAACTATTAGCTATTCTTATGTGTTTCAAAACATTTAACTGTGATTGTATCATCCGTTGATTTCATAAAACAGGGTTCACTTTCACTATCAATGACGACAATAACTATTTTTAAATCTACCATGAAATTATAAGCCTGTGCTAATGTCATGTTGTATGTTTTAGTGTACTGTTATTTACAAATGAGTATCACTGGTCTTTGGGATATTTTAATTTATTTGAAATAACAGTCTATAGATTTTAAACATATTTTATAAAATGTATAAAAAAATTTAAGCAATTATTTGTTTTATTTTATTTTATATTATCACAGTATTTAAATAATTCTATTGGCTTCATCCAAGTAATGATGTTGTTAAAAAAAAACTTAGTATAAAATATAACATCTGTTACTGGATCATGGGGTTGGTGTAAATTATAAAAAATTTTATTACATAGAATATTATACGTCTATAATAAATTTAAGTCTGCCTGTTTTCTCAATTTTTCCAATTGATTTAGGAAAAAGTAATTTTTTGTCATTCGTGTCTATTAGTTTTAAATAAAATTCACCATCGTCCTCTTCATCATACTCTGTTACGTTTAAGAATATTTTAAGGTTAGCTTAAATGATGCACATTTTCTTTAAGTTTGTGATA
The DNA here is from genome assembly GCA_025469315.1 of Stegophylla sp. TES_Ste_2020. Classification (NCBI taxonomy): domain Eukaryota; kingdom Metazoa; phylum Arthropoda; class Insecta; order Hemiptera; family Aphididae; genus Stegophylla; species Stegophylla sp. TES_Ste_2020. The sequence goes on from JAIPRM010013885.1 coordinate 5,742, forward strand.
TCCATGTGATCATTCTAAAAAACTATTATAGATTTTTTACCATCTAGGTTTGAATATTTACTGATAAATTTATTATTATTATTTATTTTGTTTTTTGTCTTTTTCTTCCCTTTCCTGTATACAAGTTTCCATGTAGGAATACTTGTCCAAAAGTTTCAACCAGCTACTTTTCGAATCATTATTTGACACTAGATGATAGTTTTAAGAGGTCATTTTTCGAAATTCACAATATTTTTTCCAAAATTTGAAAAATATCACTTTATTTACTATTTTATTTAATTCACTTTTTAAGAAAATTTAAGTGTAGATAAACAATAGGTATGAACAATACTTTAGTAAAAGAAATTTTTTTTCTAAACCAGTTAATAATAGGATATAAAACTAGCTGAGTAAAGTATAAATTTGTTTTTGTAATGATAATAAACTATAACTTTCATGAAAAATGTCTTGTATAAATTGAAATTCCACTCAGAATATTTTTCTGAAGAAGTTATTTGAGTCCCGCCCAAGGAGAGAAGAATACCCACGATGTGAAATATGACTGGCTTTTCTTTATAATTATGAAATTCAACAACTATATATTTTTCTATATTTACATTCTTCTAAAATAATTATATACCTACTACTTCTTAATTAGAACGAAATAGCAAATTTAAATACGAGTTATACCTAATCTTTCTATTAGAGATATGGGTACTTGAACATTATGCGTACAATTTAGTTTTATTTCAAGTTTGCATAAAAAATTATCAAAACTTTTGAACGACATTAGGAAGTAGTTAAAGAAATTATTTTCGTTCTCCTAAAGATTTGAAAATATGGTGGGTAAATAAGAGTGGTTTGATGTTGAAATGGAAAAAAAAGCTGCGTTTATGGTATTAACGAAGCCTGTGAAAGGTCAAGTAATTGTGTACGGTGAGGCATTGATTGCATCAGGTTTTCCAGCATACTATCAAGAACCGCGTCGATTTTATAGGCTGATCTGGCATCCATTTGACGTACCAGTGATAGATGATTGCTTATCGAACTGTTAGTTTCAAATTCGCCAATAAACTGTGGAGAGTTGACGTTGAAGGGTCACTATGTCCACAAAAGAATGGGCGAACAATCATTTTGATAATATAACGAGGAAGACATTTAAATAAATTTATAATTTATGTATAACTGGTATACATGAGAACTTAAACTAAAAAAAAAATTTTGTAATACATAGATACCTCATACATAGATTGTTTTATTGCATTTCGATATCAACCCACCCTGAACCACCAAAATATGAACCCATAAACTATTTTCATAATTCTTTTTTTTTTCAAGTTTAATGTAAAAATAATAATTAGGTAAAAATAAGTGTAAAAATAAATTATGATTCAGCATTTTTAATTTAATCAAACTTTTTTCTGACTTTGTAAAAAATGTTTTGAAGTGGTTTTAACTTTAACGATATGTTGATTTCACTGAACATTGGTACTCTCTGAGTTAGAGTGTGTGATTAATGCTTAAATACATACAAATAAATAGATTTTGTCTATCATTTGAATTACTATAATGAATGTGCTCTACCATTTTTCTTGGTTTTTATTTGCAATTTTGTTCCTACCAGGTCGTTTAGGCATTAATTATTAAGCCTGGTACATATTTTAAGTTTAAAAACAAGATACTCAGTTCAAAGTAATTCCATGATACACTTGAAGTATGATTTGCCCCAAATCTCAAGGGTGGGGGTCCTTCTTTAAGGCTTCTCAAATATTATGTTCAGGGGAGCATCAAATCATAAAACAAAAGACAACAAGAAAACTTTGTATTAATAAAAATATATTAATCAACATGTGTTGAAAAGGTTTATTCGTTAATGAAAGCCTGATACAAATATTTAGATTACATCTCAGGGGATAGAAATAAATGTAAGCAGCGTATATTATTGTGTCAGGTAATAAAATCAAGAATTTTAAACTACATTAGAAGAAACAAAAATATGACTTTACTCCTTCTTTTCACCCCAAAATTGTTTAAATTTATGTGAAAATTTTAAATAATTGACATTACTCTGTTTTTGATAATAGATTCAATTTTTAAGTTTTTAGAACTGTTAGTTTTATATAACTGAAATAAATGCCATAAAAACTTATATTTTACAATTTAAAAAAAACTGTTAACCATTTTTAAGAGTTTACTTCTTTAAACTACTTCCCCCATCAGTATATTATATCTAAAATGTTTGTCAACCAAACTGATCTGAACACGTTTTCAATAAGTAAAAGATTTGATAGAACAAAGTAAAGAAAAAAAAAAATAAACATCATAATAAAAGATTGCCAACCGTGACTATCATTTATAAACTGAACAATGATTTTACTCTTTCATACTTCATAATTTGAACTATCATTATTTTCCTTTATTTTTTCATTTCAAAGGGGGAGGAGGACTCGGCTTCTATAAATCTCCATATATCCACCCCTATTTTCACCATTTTCCAAATAACTCATTTTTTTAATAACCATTATTATCAATGACTAAATTGGACACTTAATCATAACTAAAGTTCCAATTTCTCCAAAGCATTTAGAATATTAGGAAGAACTCCAGGATCATTATTGATCAATGATGTCCAATTACAAATTGAAGTTATGTATTAACATGTGTATCATAAATAGAATAATTTTAATCAGATAAAAATATTATTATTATTATTGGATTCAACAGTTTAAAACACAGCTAGATATAATTAAAATTTAAAATTTTTGAAGACAGTATTAAAATATTTTAAATTTAGTAGAAAAATATTTTCTTTTATGAGAAAAATTAACAAGAAGTATTTTAAAATTATTACATAGAAATTAAAAGTTGCTTGGAATCTTCTACATGAATAGCAAAAACCGAACTGTGTCCAACAAAACACGCATTTAGTTTATCAAGTTCAGAAGAGTCTGTGATGATTATAATGGCTATCTCCCATCCTTGTCCAATATCTTCATTCCAGAATTCTTCATCATAATAAAATTTTGTTAGTCTATCTTCCTTCTTCTCATACAAACATAATCTACAAAAATAATACTATTGATTAGATACTATTTAACACCATAAACTTAAAATAAAATATATGTACCTTTCTAAAGGTATATTGGTATTTTGTGTTTCATTAAGTTTAGTCATTAGTTCTTTTTTGGTATCTAAAACAGAAGTTCCCACTGTGATGATCCAATCAAACAATTTCTCCCAAACAATCTATAAATCAATTAAAGAAATTTTTTTTAATAACCATCAATATTAATCTGTATAACAGTTGTTATGATAGTTTACTTTTCCACGATCTGAAGATACAGGCCAAAATACAAGACCACAAATACCATTTAATGATATACCAGAGGGAATTTGAATTGTGTCAAATAAATTTAAATTTTGTAAAGTACAATCAGGTAAGTCCAATTCTACAAATTCACCATCTGAATTCAATTTAAATAGAGAGAAATAATCTGGTAACATGCCTATAAATGGCACTAAATGATTTTTAAGTTGTTTAATAGTCATGCGTTCATCCACATATGCACATAATTTTCCTAAAATATATACAGCACATTATATAAACACATTAACTAGTTTGTTTAATATCTGAGAAATAGTATTTTTCAGATACCCTCGAAAGTTAAAAAAAGTTTGGATTTATTAACAGTAATACATTTTTTATAGACATGTGATGTTAAAAAAAATTATTTAAAAACATAAAAAGTATCTCTACACTGTATGCAGATCACAGATTAAGATATAATGGATTGGAATGACTTGTAATATCATATTTATGAAAATGTACAGACGATGTGATATTATGCAAAGAGTATTATTTTCCTTTTTGAGCTCCGCGCTATAAAGGAAATAAAAATAAACTAATAAATATCTAAAAACATCATGTATTATAGAATAACTCTTATATTATAATTAATACATAACACTGGGACTCAAAATGTAATACCTCCCCCCAAAACACCACATTCCCTATACCTTTATGTGGAAACCTCCCTCCTACCTGTTCATTATCTTGTATTGTAATACCTTAGTCTGAGATACAAATACATCAGTACATGAATTTCTCATGGCTACTGAATGCAGTCGTCATAGGAATGTTTCCAAGGTAACCATAAACACAGTCAGGGACGAGCCTAAAACTAAAACAATGAAGGGGGTAGTTTTGTCAAAATGCTAACTGCCCATTAAAATTTTGGAGGGAAGGGTGTTATAATCCCCATGCCCACTCTTACTTATTCAATACAGTAATATTTTCGGTATCAAACAAATTTTGAGAATTATCCTCCCCAGCCAAGAGAAATATCCAAAAATAGTATACTGTGTTTAATGTTTCAAATTTAATATTATTCAGTATCACATATCTACTATTATTTATAATATTTAATTAACTATTTATGTTTACCATCAGAATGTTTAACTGCTTTGTGTGATATTACTTGAAAATGGTAATTTTTATCAAATTGTAAATTATTATCATTATTGTCGTCTACTATTATATTATCATTATGCTCATCTAATTCATCATATTCAACATCCTGAAATGTGCTTAGAATTAATAAATGAATAGTCAACTTGAGATATTTAAACTATAATAAATAGCTATACCTCCATATCAACATCATCAAAAACAGAAGGGGGAATTTCAAGATCTTCAGAGTCTACTGTAGATGTCCTGGAAAAAAATTTAAATATATAAATCTGGAATATATTTTAAAATATATATATTTCAAAAGCTGTCACCTCTCGCTGCCCAAAATATCATTTTCATTTTGGTCACCACTTTCAACAATGACTGTATCACATAAATCCTGAGGATTAACCACACAATGACTATCTTCAGTTAATAGATCACAGCCTACTGAAATTAAAAATAATACTTAGTTAATTAATCAATACTATCTAAAATATCTCTTTATTGGTTTTCAAGTTATAGCATGACATGTTGGTACTACAACTATTTATTGTCTAATAAATATTTATGAAATGTATCTGATAAAACTGAAGATACTAAAAAGTTATATTTTAGATTCTGAACGAAGTGAAGAAGCTTATGATTTCACAATGATGTTTTATTTTTTTTTTATTTTTTTTTTTTATCTCTTTCTGTGAACACTTTTTCGTATAGAAATACTTGTCCGAAAGTTTCGATCAGTATCTCTACAGAACCGAAATCACACCCAGATGGTACTATAAGGAGGTCATTTTTCCAATTTCTTAATACTTTTTCCAAGCGCGGTGAAAAACTGTCGAAAAATTAACGAAAAACGGTAAAATATGCAGTTACCGGAATTTTCGTAAAATTGAAAATTTATTTTTACCATAACTTCTACAATAATGGAGCTA
>JAIPRM010013886.1:0-11103 GCA_025469315.1 Stegophylla sp. TES_Ste_2020
CGGCGCAAGCACGTCTCGTAACCCGTTTCCGATACACGATACCCGGCAAACGCGAGCAAGCCGCGCGGAATCCTACACTAGGTACCCGTCGTTAAATCCGGCTTTCCCAGCGCAAGCGGAACACTCTTGTTTTAATACCTTACGAAATGCTGCGCGCGGCTCGGGCCTCTTTACCGGAGTACTACGGAACCAAAGTAGAGGACCCGGTACATTTCATAGTTGACTCCGAATAAGTGTAAGGGAGCCAGTTGACGCGTAGCAGCGTTTCCCGTGGTCGGGTGATTACCGGCAGGGTTACGCGGCTAGGGTCGGTGATGAAATTTCGGAAAGAAGGAGAGGAGGGTACGGGAGAAGGAAAGAAGAGAAAGGGCGAACCAAGAATAATAATAAGGAGAAGGAGAAAAAAAAAATAAATAAATAATTCAATAAATTATTATGTCGTTCTTCCCGCAACTGGGGGTTTATTTCACACTCGTCCACGACGGGGAGTGCCACAACACAACAAGCGGAAAATATGTATATTGTTACAATAAAGCTAATAAGTACGGCGAATATAAACTAAAAACTACAACTACTAAAACTAAACTAAATAACAAATTAACACTAGAGCAAAAAAAAAAATAAAAAATAACGGAAACACCAAGTCCGATGTGGGTAAACGTGGGTACGATGAAAAAAAAAGGAACGAGAGTATCGTCGTCAGACTCGTAAGGGAATGATACCGATACTTGGTTTTCGGCCTGGTCGTCGTCCGGCCGTACTACCCCCTCCGGTGTCCGGTTGGTGGTGACGGCCGGTTCGCGAACCCGCGCTCAACGCGGTCTGGTGGTTGGTTTATGGGTTAGCTGACAGCGGCGCACCATCACTGATGGTGCGGGTCCGCGTCATACTACATTAAAGTCACAGCTCTATTACTATAAAGATCTGCATTACAAAAATGTATTATTTTTATTTGTATTTTCACTATTTAAAATGTATAAATCAATACAAGTTAGAATATGAATTAAAATCGCTTTTGGAAAGTCCAGAGGAATGGAAAGAGGGTATTCCAAAGGTCTATTCGCCTCTAAATACACTCATACATAACACATATTGTTGGAAAAGGATGTGATGTTTCAGGAAGTGAGGGGGAATGATCCCCATTCAATCGAATGCATATAAAGTAGGTGTTTTGTTTTTTTTATTTTTGGCATACTAAGTAGCCCCTACACGGTTTTTTATGATCACTATTTTCCACAAAGTCGACACATTCGTTACCGTGTTAAATCAATTAAAAAAATTTCAAAAAAATTGTAACATTACGTCGAAGTGGGAATTATAGTTAATGAGCGAAGAGGTAGTTTTCCCCCGTCCCTACGGTCCTGCCGAAACTTTTTCCTCCCCCAACCGTAATGACTACGCTTACGATTTATAGTATCGCTTTTAAATATTCTAACGTAACGATTACGCGGATCTACCTACTCTCGGGTTTGATCATATTTTATTTTTGAAATCGAAACATTATTTTATACTTTATGCATAACATATTATTATACAGAACATTCGCATTTGAGGTCACTGAGCACATCAATCGCCTATACGAACATGCATAAATTATGCGCAATATACGTGCACGTGCAATAAGGTTGGCGTGCGCCATCTTTTATCTGGCCTAAACAAATCGTAATTGGATAGTTTTTTTTTTTTTTATATTACTATTGCGCAATGTAAAAAAATATGCCATTCGTATTTATTTATTTATTTATTTTTTCCACGTTTATTTTAATGATATTATTATGGCAATCGTATACGTGAGGGGAAAAAAAGAGTAAATACGAATATGCACGTATTTTACCTGTTATGATTTCTCGCGTATTCCATAATATCATTTCCCCGTTTCGAATTCGATAAAAAAAATATATAATATTGTGAATATTCCTGGAGTTCTTCGTTCATTACGTTTTTAGGTTAGTTAATATGTAACCGCGATTTAAGATTGTAACAGATTTCATATCGATGTGACCGATGAATTAACTATCTGAAACCACGAGGATGATAAATTATAGTTTTTATTTTGTAATAATTAGAGACAGAATGTTGATGACGTAAAAAATTACCCCAAAAAAAATGCTCTAATATCGCTATATCGAAAAAGAGATTATTGGGTTAATTGGATACGATTTATAAAATATAATATTTGATAAGCGTCAACACTGGCGTATAATCTGTAAAAGAAAATTTTGTATTAGTTGTATGATATAGTGTGAGCACGAAAGAAAATTTTTAATATGTAAAAAAAGAGGTGTTAAAAAGAAATCTAATATTTAGTGCTCATTAGTGCAATTAGGATAATTAATTTTATTTGTTTTTTTTTTTTGAGGGGGTGGGTGGGAGGGGGAGGGGGAATTGACATGTTTTTTTGATAGATTTAGCCCCCAACGAGCATTGATCTTATATCATTTTCAAAAAAATCTAAGGCCAATCTCGCTCCCTCACTCTTTTGCACATATATATTAGGAGTCCAAAAAGCCGAGTACGCCACTGAATCTCTCTGTCGAAATCTGACGATCGCGTGTAATAATTTATTTTATTATTTTCTCGCAAACACACGTGTGTGTTACGTACATATCGTGCGGATGTTTGTGTTTTAAACCTCATGTTATTTACACACTGGTTTTCGTCCAAAATTAAGCCGTGTCCGCACTGACGCGTACGCACGAGACGTATCGGATGAACAAAAGCATTGAAAGGAAGCAATATACCGAGTCTGAGTGGAAGAGAGGGGTAGAGAATGGTTGGCATATAACACTGCACATACACTTCCGCGAACGTATCTGTTGTACACCTCGTGTTATACACATATTACGTACCATATACGGCTATACATAATAATATAAATATTTACTCGCATTTTCATCTCTCACTCTCTAAGTTTTACCCTCTGTCTGCTCATCTGCGGCATGTAAATCTCTCTCTCTCTCAATAATGTTAACCGAACTAACACAAACTTTTTTTTTTGTTTCTCACATATGAACACATAAGTCTGTTCATTCAGAGCGTTCACGGATTTGCGGCCAGTAATGAGCTAAGATATCAAGAGTAAAATATCTAGTTAAAGATAATTTAAAATAATTTTATCTAGACGAAGTTGTCGGGATAATTTTTCTGAATAAGATGCTAAGTTCAAAGATAACTTAAATTAATTTAATTTTTATTCCATGTTGATTTATAATCAGAAAAATCAATTGTATTCAATGACAAAATTGTTTATTAAAAAAATGTCATTTAAGTCATTAACATAATACGTTGCGATGAGAAATGTTTATTTGTAAACGACTGGGCATTTTTTTATAAAATTAAAATTTCACATAAATGTATTCAGTAGCACGTTAATTTACTGTTTAATTATATCAATTTAACATTAAAAAATAAATAAAATAAAAAAATCCGGACATACATCGCACCACAGGTAATCTTCGTTCCTCGGGCAGATACTTTTGATAGGTGTGTAAAATTTTTATATTAAAACGATAAATCATTTCTTTAATAAGACCATTCTGAACGAAGGAAGTTAATAATATAAAGAACAGTTATAATCGTCATTTTCAACACACTCACCTAGAGTATCTGACCCGAAGAACGAAGAACTTGGTGTGAAGTATGTCTGGATTTCTTGCTAAACTTTACTTTTTTTATCTAATAAATAAAGAAAAGACAAAAACAATTGATGAGAAAAAAATGGCCAAATTTTTTGTTTACATATTCAAAATTTTCTTGCGCTGAAATATTTCTCATATTATTGTCTATCCATATTTCAATTTTCATAAAGTTTGTGTCAAAAAATGATGGATTCTGAGTCTTTTTTGTCAAATTTTGGGTAGTTTTTTCAAAAAAACATGAAAAATTGAGGAATTCAAAAAAATGATCTCTTTAAACTATCAACTAGAGGCAAATCCGGTTTTAAACAGTTGCTGGTCGAGACTTTTGGACAAGTAATTCCATGCAAAAAAGCGTTAACAGAAAAAAAAATAAAATTAACATCATTGTAAAAATTCTAGGTTCTTCACTTCGATCAGAATCTAAATGTAGGTATTTGAAATTTATTTACCTAGAAAATTTTGTTTAAACGACACAATATAAGTTGTCTGCAATATTAGATGAATTAAATAATAAACTTGTTTTTAATCTGTCTGTACAAGATAAAATATTATAAATTGATCATACGATGATTGTGAACGCTGACCGCTACGCTTAAAACACGTTGACACATTTATGGGGGTGTATAAGGGTTAGATCCCGCCCCCTCCCCCCCCAGTTCTCGGCCATAATTAACATCTTTTTTCATCGATAAATCTCAAAGTGACTTATAAAAATATTTCTATTCCATATAGACTTATCGTGTACGACGTAAATTTGAATTCATCTTGAGCATACATCGATTTATCCAACAGTTTTCGGTTCTGAAAAACTTGCAATGGTTTTACAAAGACGATTGTTTTTTTTTTTCTATTCTATAAACACTTTTTCGTATAATAAAACTCGTTTAAAAGTTTGGTTCGGAAACTTTGAACACCGTGAATCGGCTCTGTTGATCATTCTCAAACGGATGACTCGACGGATATATGAATATTATTCTGCTATTAAATATTGTAAAAATGCATTGTAAAACTGTTCTGTTTGAGTTACTGGAGCTTCGTTAGAAACGTTTTACTTTGAGTATTAGTTCAAATGTGTCAAAACACCGCGCGATCGTCATCTTTGTCGTTGAATTTTTTCATTCAATGCCTCCCCAACGTTAATACTGCCTAAACGCGCCACTGTCTCGTACGCGTTTATTATTTTTTTTTTTTATTCACGCGTTCAAAACTAGTCTGAAAGTGACGATGACCCGAAAACGGGCAGGTACTACCGAAATTTCTCGTCTGAAACATTGCACGTATATAATTATTATTATTATGCACGTCGTTCCACCGCGGTTTTCGGAATTTAATACTCACTCCGAAATTCTTCTCGTGGGGGGGGACATTTCCATCCCGTTACTTCCGAGAACGAGTTGACATATTTGAAAAGATAGAAACTAGTTTCGGTTTTGGAATTCTTCACAAGGTTCTCTGCTGTCTCTCTACCCGCTGACTTATCTCTCTCTTTGTCCGTCATCGTGATACCTGCGCGAAATTTTTACAGAGCCGAATTCGCATAATAATATGTCGTCGAGGTCTAAAGCGTTATTTCAGATAATTCAACGAGTATCTTACAATATACTACCTATGCACTTTTAAAAATTACAAAATTTCACTGTTATAAACGACCAAAAATGATCACATACAAATTACAATAATTATTTTTATATAATATCTTATTACAGTATAAAAATAATGCTGTTATTGATAAGCTGGTCATAATTAATTTGAATTTGCTGTCATTTTTTCACAACATATATCAAAACGCAATTGTTATTTTCAGCATATTCCACTCTTTTTAAAGTTTTATATTATAAGTAAATTAATTTTAAAGATTCACATGATATTTTTACGGTTAAGTGTCGATCAGTATACAAATATAGAAACAGACATCACGAGCGCATTTTTTTTTTCAATTTTCTGGTTGTGGTGTTTGCACGCATAACTAAAATAGAAAATAAAGATATGATAATATTATTTCCCGGACTTTTAACTAAGAATAATTCATAATAAATGTTTCTAATAAAGAGCGAGCAAAATGTAGTAGTATAGAGCATAATTTTTTTTTTTTTGAAAAATAACCTTCTAAAAAATTAATACATTAAAAAAAAAAACAAAATTGACTAAATATTAAATAAATAAAAATACATATTATTATGAAAACAAATGGCGCGTGCGAAAACTCGAGTAGTGGATTATTCGAAAAATAAAAATATAATATCTCTTCTCACCTCACCCACTCACTACTACGGTTAAGACGAATTAATTCGAATGAACGCCCCCCGCAACAGATTGTCGAAGCGGATTCTTTGACGAAACGCTTTTAAACGCGATTTCTCTTCGAGAACGACGAACCGACTCGGTTTACGGGGAAACATTCGAAAATATTTCAATAATAATTTATTGTTTCCAAGACGTGTCGTGTGTTCGTCCGTAGACTGCTCTCAACACTCGTGTAACACTTTCAACAACTACGACGACGACTTAACGATATATATATATATATTTAAAGCCGGTCCGACGATAATGCAACAACGATTCAGTTTCCGTGAAAACCTCGGGAAAATTACGTACGAAAGTGAAACGTAGTTATATTGCTTTTCCGATGAAAACGGCGCAGACGCGAATTCTTTTTTTCTTACCCTATATATATATATATATATATGTGATTTACGAGAAGTCTACGCGAAAAATTACTATTATTGCTGTAATTATAAAAAAATACATTTTTACTACACATATTTTTATCGTCGAGACCTGTGTAATCGTAATGAATATTCCAATCTTTGATTATAAATGGGAACTTGATTAATTTGATGAATTTTTTTCCCCAAACCTTGCTGTGCGATGCCTTCGTGTATGGTCGGTCACAAATCCATTATATATAATTTACTTTTGAATGAAAAAAAAATAAGAATGAACGCCTTTTTAGCTGCAGAGAGATAATTAAAAAAAAAAAACCGGACATACTTCGTACGATGGGTGTACTTCGCACGACGGGTGGGATTCTCTTGACGGGCGTATTGAATTTTAAAGAAACATTAATAAATCATTTCTTCAATAAAACGATTATGAACGAGGGAAGTTAATAATATAAAAAAAATAAATAAGAAAAAAAATGTTAGAAAAATGGCCAAAATTATTTTTTCACATTTTCAAAATTTTCTTGCGCCAAAATCTTTCTTATATTATTTTCTATCTATGTTTAAATTTTCATAAAATTCGGATCAAAAAATGATGGTTTCCGAGTCGTTGTTGTCAAATTTTAGGTAGTTTTTTCCAAAAAAAAAAAATGAAAAATTGAGAAATTCAAAAATGACCTCTTTAAAGTACAATCTAGAGGCAAATCCGGTTTCGAAAAGTTGCTGATCGAAACTTTTGGAATAACAGTTACTACGTTACTTAAGAATTCTATTTCAAGATGCTAAAATTGATTGTTTCCAAAGGTCTCTATAAAATAATATAACTTTGTTAAACGCGATTAATTATAGTATTGTGCGAACGATAGGAAATGATGTACTATAATTAATTGGTATGCTTAAATTTCATTCATTTCTTTAAACGACTTCAGAAAATCAAAAAAAAATCAGTAAAAAATAGCGATTAATATGTATTTATAATTGATGAAAATAAAATAATAAAATAAATAAAAATGTCATTGCGAATGAACCTTGAAAAAATGTTTTAACGTTCTAAAAATTACAAATGGTAAATTCAAATGCTTTTGATACTTAATCGTTTTGTTATAATTAAATAACAAATTTGAGATAATCGATTACATAGAAAAAAAAGTTTTATTAAAACAATTAAAATAGATAACTGTTGTGTGGCGATCATTCATCATGTAAAAGTGTTAAAAATTCCATTTGTAATTCTAATTGTGGATTCAAAAATTCAAAAAATTCCTTTAAATCTATCTAGAATGCTCAAAGAAATCAAATAAAGTGTCCTTAAAACAAAAATTATCACCAAATACGAAATGAAATTTCTCAATATCGTACAAAAGTACACAAAACGAATTTTTAATGAATTTTGCATCGCGCGGCAAGCTTTGGAAAACAATAAATAATTTTTGACACATTTTGCCGAAATCTCAACTCTAATTATCTGCACCAATGAACCAGTTTATCGCTGCTTTTAACGATATTAATCTCGTTTTTTTTTTTCAGTCGTTCGCTTTCATTCATTAAAAGAAATAACGATACGAAATCGATGTTAACAAAATTATATATTATCGATACTTGAAAACATTACGTGTCGATATGATTATGTATCACATCAATAGCGTTCGTAGCACATCGTCGTAGTACGAGAAGAAGTCTTTTTCGTTTCGTCATATCGTTTTTTCGATTTTTTTTTTTTTTTTTTCTGTTCGTCATTCGCGGGCCAATATTAATGGAAGTCGAGTCCCTCTACAAAAATATTCCGAATAATAATAATAATAATAATAATAATGGATGACAGCGCCCACCTTGCGCACCGTGCCGTCGTCGTCGTCGATGGCGTATACATTTCAATGCATATATTATTACGTGATTAATCATTTTTTTTTCCCCTCCCCAAACTTCCAGACGACCGGTGAAAAATTATAATAATTTTAATGGATTCCCCGAATCAATAACAAAAAAATAAAACTCAAGAGTTTAAAAAAATAATAATAATAAAGAAAAATACATTTTGTTCGGAAAATAAAAAAAAAAAAAAAAACATATAATATACGGTTTTATTATTTTTCGAGGCACTGATGTGGTGAAATGGTGATGAACAATCACTCGGGGTTTTCATTTGGTTTTTGTTTTTGGTCGTTATTCATATTTTATTATACACGTCTGAAAATTTATTTCGCCCCGTATTCTGCTATAATATGATATACCACGTGAGTATTATTTTTCCTATTATGCGTATTTGAATTAAAAAAAAAAAACCCTTTTTTGAAAGGGGTACAAAGGCTTAATATATAATACGAAAAACATAAAAATAAAATAAATTAATACAAATGATCAATCACACAAATCTTTTTCACACCAGGACCGCGCGTTTCTGTTTGCTGCTCGAATATACATTAATAATTGATACTGGTTTTTGTTTCAAAATGGCCGACTCGAAAGTTGCACATTTTTTAATCGTTATACCTCCTATACAGATAAGCGCGATCATTATAATATCAATCAGTATTGATATTATTAAATACGGTTATTTGATTAACGCACCACTATACATTATATATATATATATATATGTATAGGCTTTAATTGTCGTTATTTATTTATTATCAAATTTTTTTTTTTTTTTTTTTTTACCGTAGCCAATTGTGAAACGTGTAAAAATAAACCTTTTTTAATTATTATTATTATTATTATTATTATTATTATTCTCTCGTTAAAATTATTATTTTACGTCGATCACATATATCATTCTCTGTAACAACGGTAGACCAGAAATAATAAACCATACGAAAAACAATAATAATTAATTATCATTAAATTGATCGAATCGAACGTCATTAATGTACGACTATTATACAAAATATGAATAATTATTCTATTATAAGTAAACGGATTTTAATATCCAAGAAGAACTCTTCACGGAAGAACATTTTGGAAAATTGAGAAAAAGATTATGAACAGACAATAGATATTAGATTTAGAAAAATTCTAAAAAGGAGTCAGTGGCGCGATTTTGATCAATATTTAAAGAAGTGACTAAAGGAGTCGATATTTTCATTAATTAACATACATGCTACATATAAAAAGTAAAATAATGTAAGGTATACAATTAAATAAAGTAAAGAAAAGATAAGTAAAGTATAGACAAGAAAATTGGACATGCTTCGCACCACAGATATTCTTCGCTCCTCGGGTCAGATATTCTTGGTAGGTGGGTAGAATTATAAAGAAACGATACATCGTTTCTTTCATAATACGATTCTGAACGTAGGAAGTTAATAGTGTAAAGAACAATAATAGTCGTCATTTCTCAACACACCCACTAAGGGTATCTGATCCGAGGACCGAAGATTACCCGAAGTGCGAAGTATGTCGGGCTTTCTTGTCTATACTTTACCATTGGTTATCTATGTATATATCTATCTATTTATAGTATATATCTATGGTTCCATATACTAATGCACTGTGCTGCACTAGTAGGACTATCATGTGACATTGTTTGGTGCAACTCCAATGCACGACTGGTGTGGTATGGTGGAAAACGCTAAAGTTGCACAACATGCATTCGTGTCCTATGCCTCTATGTAACCGTTATTTTTTGTTAATATCATCAAAATTATTCGTTGTGTAAGTAATAAGTTTGCCAAAGTCCGTTGTACTGGTGTCCAGTGTCGTCAATAGTTTTGTAATTATTTAAGTTTATTGTTCCACGACGACTTTGGCACCAAAAAAAGTTTATAAAAGGCAGTCATTGGTTTTCTTTTGTTTCAAATCGTTATTATTTGTTGTGTTATGTTGTGCAACTTTTGTTCACCGTCGATGTATTCCGGTCTTGCTCGTGTCTGCTGCAGCAAACAAACTACATTTTTGTATTTGTGAATTTTTCTGTTTGGTAATTATCGTTCAGAGCGCAATTTGTCGCCAGTTATTTAATCTTTTTCCCCATTTCTAGTGTGGTCAATTAATTATCAGCAGAAGTTTGCGATTCGTGATTTGTCTCGTGTTCGTGTGTGCCGTAGCAACGCCCAGTGTTTGATTTGTTCGTCGTTCACTGTGGCTGGCTGGTCGCACGTGCGCGGGTTGTATCCATTATAATATTGTTAGTTTTAAGTATTTTTCCCTACGTCCCCGGCACGGCTCCCATTGGGATGAAATCCGTCAGTCGACACAGTCAAAATATGTGAGTATGGTAGACTAAATTGTGAATTTTAGTACGGCAGACGGGCCTTTTTTCTTAGTTGAGTATTTAATTTATTGTATTGTTGTGCCAACCAGAAAATATAGTTTTTTTATTTTATGTTTTTCATATTGTGCCATCAGGTTGTAATCATTGTTTTAGTTTTCGTAGTTTATTGTGCCAACAGGCCAAATTGTTATTTTCGCAAATTGCGCCATCAGGCCAAATTATTGCTATTCCCTTCGTAGTTTATTGTGCCAACAGTAAACAATATTAAAATAGACTAAAGCAGAAATTAATCATAAATTTAATACTCGTGAAAGTCATATTACTTAAATTTAAATAAAGTTCAGTATACCTACATGAAAATATTAATATGTTTTATAAAATGTGTGATTTATCTCGCTTTATCAACGGAAAGTGTGAGGAGTAGAGCTTCTGCCGTTTTTAAGTTGATGTAAACCTCCTAGCACTCAAAAAAATTTGACCCAAATCGCATCTGTATTATAATGCAGGAAATTGAAAAAGGACAATTACAATGGTGGTAGAAATTATGATTGAAGAAAAGAAGGGACAATAGCCAAAGACATGGTTAATACAA
>JAIPRM010013887.1:0-11103 GCA_025469315.1 Stegophylla sp. TES_Ste_2020
GTACTGATCGAAATTTTTTGACAAGTATTTCTATACGAAAAAGTGTTAACAGAAAAAAAAAAATAAAAAAAAATAAATAAATAAACATCATTGTAAAAACACTAGCTTCTTCGCTCACCTCAGAATCTAAAATATTTCAGTAGGATAGAATATATCATTTTTATTGTATCTCGTATCTTAATTGTTTCTTTAATAAACACGTAGTGTTTACGAATTTAGTATTTAGTAAGTCTTAGTATTTGGGAATACTCTCTTTCAAGAGAATCTCACCCATTGTGCGAATTATGTCCGGCTTTTTTTAGAGAATATTACGCCATAAATTAAAATATTTTAGAAAATATAAGCATCATACTATATTGACTGTTTTAAGGGAATATAATTCTGCGCTAGCTCTTATGATGGCGAAGAACGGAGATATATATTATTGTACATGCAGTAAACAGACTTAACGGTAAATAGGGATAGGCCAATTTTGGCGCAAAAGTTTTATCACCCTCTGCTGACGCAATTAAAAGGCCGATAAAAGAACCACCAAAGTGTAAACATGTATGTATAATACACTCGAAAAAGTGTGCGTACCTATTACCTACCAGTATTATATCATTTGTGTGTGTGTGCGTGTGTGTGTGTGTGTGTGTGTGTGTGTGTGTGTTTGTGTATTTGACAGTATTGTATATTGTAATATTATATATATTAGGTTAGTTAACCTAACGCCGTATACGGATTGGCAAAACTACGGGTCAGGCCAGTCAGGCTATAATTACTGACTGGATATCAATATAATATCATTGTAGTATGTAGTACAGTAATAATTAAGCTTGTCATTCAAATGTATCTAAAATATTTTAAAATGTTATAGTACCTATTTTAGATTCTGAACGAAGTGAAGAAGCTAGTGTTTTTACAATGATGTTTATTTTTTTTTCTGTGTACAACTTTTCGTATGGAAATACTTGTGCAAAAGTTTCGATCAATAACTTTTTGAAACCGGATTTGTCTCTAGATTGTGCTTTAAAGAGGTCATTGTTTGAATTTTTCAATTCTTCAATTTTTTTTTTTGGAAAAAACTACCCAAAATTTGACAAAAACGACTCGGAAACCATTATTTTTTGATCCGAACTATATGAAAATTTTAACATAGATAGACAATATGAAAAAATAATACAAGAAACATTTTGACGCGAGAAAATTTTGAAAATATGAAAAAAATATTTTTGCTTATTAATTTTTTTTACTTTATACAAGATAGATTTAGGATTTTCTCAAGGAGGGTGATATGAAAATTATTTTTTTCTTAGTAAGGGCCTCTTTATTTAATAAGAGTAATAGTATTATATGACATAAATTGTCGTAAAAATGTATAGAACATTATTAATATGAATTTTACAATAATGTTAATAATAATATAATTTTAAATATTTGATGTCGATGAAGAAATCATACAAGTAGAAAAGTTTATGATTATCGATTAATTTTTTCAAACTACCCAAGTTTTAAAGCACTTACTAAATTAAATTATGGGAATGTCGTTAAGAGGTTTTAGTATTTTAAAGAGGATGTGCTAAATATCGAAATTTATGTCCGTTAGGGTTTGGTTTTTCGATTTATCTCAGTCTGGTCAAATCGAAAAACTCAAAATACTACAATAGTATTTCATTCATAATTTATTGAGATTCAAAATTAAATTTTTATATTAATTTATAATATTATTAGTTAGGCACTCAATAAAAAAAAAAAATTGATATAAAGTTTATTTAAAAGTTATTAAAAGGTGTGATAGATTTTTCAAAGTTTTTATCTCAAAATAGTTTTTAAATTCCAACAATTAATTCAATAATTATAATTTGTCTTCATATCTCTCTTAGCTATAGAAATTATATTCATGAGAACCCAATATGCTACTTGTCTATGTCGTGTAAAGAACTGATTAATTTTTATTTTTATTCTTTTTTTTTAAATTTGAAATGCAAATCTTTAATTTGAATATATAATTTGTTATCAGTTTGAAGTATTAATAATTATTAATTATCATGCTAATAGATTTATAATAATATTCTCTAATATTAATTCCCATATACAATGCTACATTAAAATAAATGACGAAAAATCAAGAACGTAGGGAACACGAGATAGGTATTTTTCTGTTTTTATTTAATTTTTTTGTAGTTTAACCGTGTTTAAGACAAAACTATTGAAAGCGAAGAATTAACAATGCCAATATTATTATTAATAATTAATAAGTACTAAAAGTATATTTCATATTACTTTTGTAATTTGTAAACCCTATGAAGAATATTGTAATAATTATTATAATTCAAACTAATTATTATTAAGTAATATTTACATTTTATACAGTTTTTCGTTTTAAATAAATATCACTGTAGGTACAAGTACATTCTTTGCATATTTATACATAATAATAAACGTTAAGCACGTATTATTTATACTTTTGCATTTAGAAATCAACCACACGATTATTATTACCATTATATACATGATAAAATAATAATTGAAAACGGCGCGTAAACACGGCCCCGACCCGGTTAGAGAACGAAGTTGATTAAGGGCACTCCGAACGCTGACCGGGTACACTTGTAACTCGGCTCAGTTTATTATTATATTTTAATTATTTGGTGGTACGAGATTCGGCTTAGTTTAATCAATTAAATTACAAACGTCACTTATTTACATTATTATCATTACTATGACGTATTTGACAAAATTATTAAATCATTTGCAAAGTTGCAAAAAAATTGTAAAAAATGATCGAATTGACCTCGATTAGACATTTAAGCACTCATGTTTTGATAAAAATCAGTTTTACAAAATGACTACTTTAGATTTTTTTTTTTTTGACGGTAGTATTAAATTTCAAATTTGAAAATTTGGTATCTGAAAAAATAATAATTGATATTTATTATTGCTATAACGCAATAACTCAATAAATATAAAACTAGACATATTTCGCACGATGGGTATTCTTCGCACCTCGGGCGTGAAGCTCTTGATGGGTGTATTTAATTTTAAAGAAAAGATAAATCATTTCCTCAATAAAACGGTTTCGAGCGAAAGCTTCAAATACTATATTATAATTATAATTGGCATTAAGGATATATTTAACAAAATGTTATTTAATAATGTTGAATGATATTTGTGTGCGTGCGTGTGTGGTGTGTGTGTGTGCGCGCGCTAGTGTATGAGGTAATAAATGTCTTAATAAAAATGAAAGATGCAATAAAAATCTATTTTTATAAATTAATAAATGGTCAACCTTTAAGTAATTAGTGTAATAGACATTTAGATCTACTTATGGGAATCTTTGGGTGTTGAGATATTTATGGAATTAACTTTTTTTCTAATAATATGTACATTGAATAAAATTCACTAAATTTTTTCAAATATCCAATAATATTCCATTATTATTAATTAGTTAAAAAGTAATCCATGTTCATTTTTATTTATAGTATTTAATATTTATAGTAATTTTTCCGTAGTTTTTCATTTTTTTTTATAATCTTTGTAAAATTTTTAATTATTCGTCTCTGAAAAATTTTTTTACACCAAAATATTTGCAATGTAGTTCTCCATCTATGTACCAAGTTTCATAAATATCGGTTGAACCAATTATTTTTATATGCGTTTTAGTGTGTAGTTATATGTAAAAATAATGAATTCCGTCAAAATACTAACGTACAACGGTTATAAAAAAAAAAGTTGACTATCGATATTCGAGATTTTTTCAGTACCGTTAGAAATATATATAAATATGTTTGTATTAAATTTTCAGCTCTGAATATTCATATATTAAAATTTTATGAATTAAAAACTAACAAAAAACGAAAAATGTCCAAAATTTTCAAAATGCAGTACTTATCTTAAAATAGGCCAAATGTTTTTAAAATTTTTATGAAATATACGCGAGATTATTTTTAGTAGTTGGTGAAAGTTTCAACTTTTTTGCTTCATTATTTTGGAAGTTATGTAAAAAATAAAAAATTCAATTTACGAAAATTCAGGTTATTCCATTTTTTTTACCGTTTTTTGTCAATTTTTTGGTAATCTAAACTTGCGCTTAGAAAAAGTATTGAGAATTTTTGAGAATAAACCTACCAAAAGTACCATCTTGACAACATTTCCGATCTATAGAGTTATTGATCGAAACTTTCGGACTAGGATTAATACCCGAAATCGTGCTTTCTTACATACGAAAAAGAAAAAAACACACTCAGATTCGTTATCGCTCAGAATCTAAAATTAATAATAAATTTATTAATGGAACAAAAATAATTGCATTTGCCAAATCGTATTATGTCACCATATATGTGTGTGTGTGTGTGTGTGTATGAGTGTGTGTATGCGCGCTTGCGTGCGTTCGTGCGTTTGTGTATGTGCAAGTGCGTGCGTGCGTTTATGTGTATAATATATATTCCACAATTCCAATCAGTATTTTTCATTATATATTATGGGCCACACGATTGTAATGATTTACGAATTTCACTCGCTCTGTATAACATTTGTACAGCGCTTGTCGTGTTTATGGTGGTGCTGGTGCATGCGTGAAAATGTACACGTTTTTTATATTCTTAATTTCCTTCGTTCAGAATCGCATTATTGAAGAAATGATTTGTCGTTTCTTTAAAATTCAATACACTCATCAAGAGTATCCCACCTGACGTGCGAAGTACACGGCCCGACGTGTGAAGTATTTATTCTTTTTTTTTTTTTTTTGGAAAATCTACCCAAAATTTAACGAAAATTATTTGGATTTTTTGTTCAAAACTTTATGAAAATTTAAGCATAGGTAGACAATTGTTTGAGAAATATTTTGTTGCAAAAAAATTTCGAAAATGTGAAAAAAAAAATTTGGACATTTTTTAACATTTTTTTACATTCTGAATGATGTGAAGAAGATTGTTTTTACGATGATATTTATTATTATTATTTTTTTTTGTATAAACCCTTTTTCGTATAGATATACTTGTCCAGAAGTTTCGATCAGCAACTTTTTGAAACCAGATTTGCCTCTAGATGGTACTTTAAAGAGGTCATTTTTTGAATTTTTCAAATCTTCAATTTTTTTTTTTAGGAAAAAACTACTCAAAATTTGACAAAAAAGACTCGAAAGCAATCATTTTTTGATCCAAACTATATGAAAATTTAAACCTAGATAGAAAATAATATAAAAAAGATTTTGGCGGAAGAAAATTTTGGAAATGTGAAAAAAAGATTTTGGATATTATTCTAACATTTATTTTTCTCATTTATTTTTATATTATTAACTTCCCTCGTTCAGAATCGTTTTATTGAAGAAATGATTTATCCTTTCTTTAAAATTCAATACACCCGTTAAGAGAATCCTACCCGACGAGCGATGAACAACCATCGTGCGAAGTATGTCCGGCTATTTATTTATGTACCTTTAAAAAATTTTGTAAAATGATCACGAATCGGTCGAAATACTTCCTAAAACCTGTTCCATAGTCATAGGCGTAATTCGGGGATGGCAAGGGGTAGTAGTTGCCACATCAAAATTCCCAAACCCAGTATTTTGCCATCCCAAAATTTTGAAGTAAAATTCTCAATAATTTACAAATACCCAATTGAAAAATATCGTGTAATTATGAAATATAGTACGATTCTTGTCGATAATAAAAATAATAATCAAAAATATTATTTAGAAACATATTTTTGGAATAATTTTACCATAATAAAATGTACAAAATGTATGCAGAAATACTAGTAATT
The DNA here is from genome assembly GCA_025469315.1 of Stegophylla sp. TES_Ste_2020. NCBI lineage: Eukaryota > Metazoa > Arthropoda > Insecta > Hemiptera > Aphididae > Stegophylla > Stegophylla sp. TES_Ste_2020. The sequence continues at coordinate 5,746 of JAIPRM010013887.1, forward strand.
ATCCAGCGTCGCGACAACGATAACACACATGGGTACTAGTTTTCTGGAAACTGTAAAGATATCGGTTATTTCTAGTTTCTACCTCGAATGGTATAACCGATATGTTTACTATTTGGTAATATTATGTAGGTATATATAGTATTGATGTGTACATATTGTATAGGTTGTTTGACCCGAGACACTGGGACAATTTTAGTTATTTCATAATATTTTGTTTAAGTAGTTATGTAAATATTTATACTTTGTATATCAAACTATGATATAATTAATTTTTGTATTATACCTTGAACTATGATGATATCTTAGTTCGTGTATTATTATAATATGGTGACCAGATATAGAAATACAAAACTAAGTACACATTGAAATACAATTATTTTTCTTTCAAATTGTTTCTTAAGGGAATTGACCTATGTGTAAACATGTCATCTATAATATTATGGTGTCCATCAGTTGTTTCCAGCAACACAAGTTTTTCATAGTGTGTAGAATATTTTAATTGGTACTTATATTTAAATTATAAATTAATATCAATTATATTTATTATAATCAAGCCCAACTCACAAACTTACCTAACTATAATACTAAATATAATATGTAATATTGATCGGTTACGGTTATGTATTTTTTCAGCAGCAGATTAACTACGAAAAACCGGCACCGTTCTTCTGAGTACCTCTACCTTACTCGTTTATAGACGGCCTGTGTCCCTATCATTCACGACGGTCCCCTGTCCATTAGTACGACCGCCGCCGTCGAACATTCACTGACTGTCGTCATGTATGAGCCCGGGACCGTATTTCGGAGCTCGAAAACGCCTTCCATGGCTCACCAGAACGCCGTGACGACGATCAGCAAACATCCGTCAAAGTTTTCTCCGGTCGCGGGATCACCGGTCGAAGATCTGCACATGGCACCGCTCAATCTGAGCGTGACCATCGCACAATACCAAACAGACCCGTTGGACCTGAGCGCCGTCGCACAATACCAAACAGACCCGTTGGACCTGAGCGCCGTCGCACAATACCAAACAGACCCGTTGGACCTGAGCGCCGTCGCACAATACCAAACAGACCCGTTGGACCTGAGCGCGGCGGCGGCGGCGGTCAACGCGTGGACGTCCGATCCGCCGTCACCAGCGCCCGCTCACACCGCCCATCCTGAAGAAGATGATCACGTCGAATCTCGACCACCCGTAGATCTGCCGGAGCAGTCCGACGATATACTATTTATCCGTCCTGTGGGAGCGCTTGGCGCGGCCAGCAGTGCAGCAGCAGCAAAGGCCGGCGACAATAATTTTTCTCCTCAGCTCACGCCTCCTCCATTTTTGCAGCCTTACTGCGTGAAGCTTTTTCGCAAGAGAACCAGATACCAAAGAAGGTACAGCGTTCGGTTGTCACCACAAGATTGGGTGGTAAACCTGAATGGGTTCGGTTCGAGAGACGACGGCGATTATCCAGTGGTGGAACGCGAAATTACCGCCGCCGCCACCGTAGCAAATAGAAAAAGGTCGATAAGTGAATCGAACGACGAAAGCGTTCCAGTGGCCGCGGCGCCTTTGGCCGTCATCGATTCGCATGCTCCGGTGACGGACAGGGGCTGCGGAAGTCAAGAGAAGAAACGAAAAACGTCCGATTCCACCGCGAATGTGGAGCGGAAAAGTGCGTCGAATAACGGTGACTTGCAGATGGGCTTGTGTGTAAACGTCGATCCGGGAATACCGAAATGTCGGGAGTGTATTACGATCACGGACGAAAGAAAAAGTAACGAGGACTATTCCGATGCTTTGTCGTCATGTCGATTTTACGCTTTTCGTCGATTGACCACCGAAAATGGGACACTAGTGAACGCAGGATTCCTCGATCCATTCGAAGACGTCACAGTGGTAAGAACATAGAGTAGTGTAAAACAGTGGTCTCAAACATGCAATAAAAATGTATTTCGTACAAAAATATTGCTAAAAAATCGTAAAAACATTGCGTTTAAACATCATAGTATAGTTATTATATTGACAATATGATGTTCGTAGTGTTTTATTTTTACATAAATCATTCGAAAATTCTCATCATAATGTTATTAGAAAAAAGTAAATCTAATATACAAAAGTAAAATTATATACCGTGTGTTTCTTCTGTGTGGAATGTGGGCGCAGAGTTACAATTTAACTGTGGTCTGCGACCAGTCGCTATTCAGAACAATTTTGAATTAGTGTGTATAAGATTAGTTTGTTGGTTAAAATTATTTTTTATTAATTCTTTCTATTTATCTTCCTACATGTCCTAGATGTCAGTTTCAAGTGCAACTCAAAAATTAAAATAAATGCCTGATTAATTAAGATTTCTTAGATTACATTTTTAAATTTTATTAAGTTTATTTTCATTATATTCAATTTTAAAATAACAATAATTTATTATTATATATTAAATAATAACAAAAACAAAAAATTACTTTGTTTATATTTTTATAAATAATTGTAGTAGTAAAAAAATAAAAATAATGTATTTAGATAATGCATTTAGAGAAATGGATATTGTTTTTATAATTGCCTTCAATTTTAAGTATACAAGTAAATTAAAGGACATTTACGTTTTGGCCCGCGAATTTTTTCGTTTTAAATATTTGGCCCGTAGGTAATTTGAGTTTGAGACCACTGGTGTAAAATAATAATAATTTCAATTAAAAAAGTATTGTTTACCAGGACGATTTGAACCTTTGGGAGGCTAATTTTGAGTTTCCTCCGTCTACGTTGGACTTGGAAGCTGCGAAGAAAATTTTAACAGAAGCCGGTCGTCAATTTTGCTTGTTAGTGCAGCAGGAAAACAAAGCTTTAAGCTTAGCGTCGATTTCCAATAGTAATTGAGTTTGCACGATAATGGCGAATCAACGGATATTTATTTGTTTTAATTTGTTTTACAGTAAAACCAATTGCGTGGAAGAAAGCAAATGCCGGTGTGCGGGAGTTGTGTGATATTTGTCTAACCACCATTTTCAACCACCATTGGATATGCACTAAATGCGGTTTCGCAGTTTGTATCGACTGCTTTAGAGTAAGTTTGCGTCAAAATAATATAAATTTGGGATCGGTACTCAATGCAGTTTTAATATTAAGTTGTGCTCTTAAAAAGATGAAAGAATGTACACTGAATATTTTTTATTTAACCAGAAAAAACTTAATTAAATAATGAAAGAACTCAAAAAGCTTATGGTAGCCTTTATTTCAGTACTCGAAGAATTGTGCCTTAAAATTCAGAATTTATTTTATTAAAACATTTTAAACATTTCGTAATTTATTGAGATATGTGTTTATAGACATTTCTTTTTCTGGTTACTCTAAATATGTTCATTTGTATCTGCTTTTGTACATTGTATTATATATATTATTAAATTAACTAATATTTTTATGGCTGTTAAATCTTAAAACTCATAAAAGTTAACTACACATTCAAGAAATTCTTCGAGTACCTAGGAGAAGCGTTTCTATAAAAATAAAATCAAAATTAATAAAAATGGTTGTAAATCCATTAGCTTCTTAGTTCAACCCAGAATAAAAAATTATTTCCAAATATGATATGGAGGAAATAATTTTGCCTTTTTAATAGAAAATGCAACATGGATAAAAAAAAAGTTCTATTTTCATATATATATATATAATTTTTTTTTGGATTATTTTGGACATATAATGTATTTTAAATAGTATGTATGTTAACAATAATAAAAAATATCATATTAATACCCTTAACATATTGTTCAGCTTCGAAAAAAATATTCCTTTGAAATCGAAAGAGCTTAATATCCGTATATTACTTACAAATATTTCTAATCATAGTGTATTAGTATTATTACTTGAATTCAGTTGAAATTATCGATTAAAGCACTGTTATCTATTTTTAATGGTCGAAATATAATATGATGATTTAAAATCTAGAAACTACGAGATTTTCGACCACTCATTTAACATTAAATTGCAAAAAACTTCATTACAAAAAAAACAAAAAAAAAAACAGCATAGTTGCAAAACCAATTGGTACAGAATATATCCGAATACGTAACATATTTTAGTAAAGCTGTTAAAAATAAATTAAGATTATTTGGCAATTGACATATAAATATATATGGTTAAGGATTGCACGATATTAAAACAAATATAGATATTATTATGTGTTTGGATTTTCACTGTTTACTTACGTTAAAACATTTCGATTGCTGTACAGACACGTCTCGAAGGCAACAGCGTACCAAATGCTGGAAAAATGTCAAAAATGGAATTGAGCGAAAAAGACAAATACCACTGGATAACATGCAATGACAAAAAAAACCATCAACCAAAACAATTGTGGCTAACACAAATCGTGTCCGGAGACGCGATGAACATACTGTTCACGCGTCTTCACGATATGTGCACCAAGTATAAAATATCGATTGAATGCGGTTGTCCTGGACATCCATTTTCTGTGTCGCAGGTAAGTGCGTTTTTCCCCAATTAAAGAACATACGCTTTCCACCGCCACCGTAAATGACTTAGAACGATTCGAATGCGTATCAACCCTCAATAATTGCAGCCTCTCGTTTATATTATTATCGTGTCAAATTATCAACGTAAAAAATTGCCGTTTTTTCATTACCTACCTCTATCCTTATTTGTTTTAATTGATTAGGTTTGGGTATTATTTAGTTGTGTAGAAAGAAAACTCCAAATTTTCGTTATCGCTATTATGAAATATTTCTGATTTTTATTGCTAAAATATTATAACTACTGAATACATTATTCTATAAGTATTATATTCTGAGTGGAGCTATGAAGCTAGTGTTTTTACAATGATGTTTATTTTTTTTTATTTTTTTTTCTGTGTACAACTTTTCGTATAGAAATATTTGTCCAAAAGTTTCGATCAATTTTTATTTTTTGAGAATAAGATTCACAACAAGGTTCGTGTATTATCGAGTATTTTTTCAATCGGGTTTTTAGATTATTATTATTTTTATCAATCAATATATTTGTATTATACATATTGAACGCATGTATTAAAAGCTTTTAAACATAAAAAAAAGCCGGACATACTTCGCACGATGGGTGTACTTCGCACGACAGGTGGTATTCTCTTGACGGGCGTATTAAATTTTAAAGAAACGATAAATTATTTCTTCAGTAAAACGAAGGAAGTTAATAATAATAAAAAAAAATTTTCAAAAAATGTCCAAATTTTTTTTTCACATTTTCCAAATTTTCTTGTGCCAAAATCTTTTTAATAGGATTTTCTATCTATGCTTAAATTTTCATATAGTTCGGATCAAAAAATAATGGTTTCCGAGTCGTTTTTGTCAAATTTTGGGTAGTTTTTTCCAAAAAAAAAAAATTGA
>JAIPRM010013888.1:0-11103 GCA_025469315.1 Stegophylla sp. TES_Ste_2020
CTAGAGGCGAATTGAGTTTCAAAAAGTTATTGATCGAAACTTTTGGACAAGTATTTCTATACGAAAAGTTGTACACAGAAAAAAAAAAAACGAAAAAAAAAAAATAATAATAAACATCATTGTAAAAACACTAGCTTCTTCACTTCGTTCAGAATCTAAAAAAATTATTTTTAGTTAAACATTTAATTGTATATCAGTATAATATTTAATATCAGTGTACACTCACACAAAAATGAATTATTTTCGTTATTCTGGTCGAATATCAACCACTTGATGATACTGGTGGATAAATATCTTTTTACACAAATTTGATTATTTACACGAATAACGAATTGCACATGGCTTATTCAAATATTATTAAATAATAAATGTTAAACATATTGAAAATTTCGATTAATTTATATTAAATGAAGCTCCGCTCAGAATTGTTTTATTGAACAATTGGTGTACCATTTCTTTAAAATTCAACACACCCGCCAAGAGTATCCCACTCGAGGTGAAAAGAATTTCCCGAGGTGCGAAGTACACTCTTTTTTAAATATGTATGTATTGAAATTACATTAAAACATTTATAAAAATGTACCTAAAATGTAATATGTATTTCGTTCAATTTTTTTTAAGTTCTTATTTACCAATCGTGTGATTTTATATTTTTGCCAATATTAACTAAAAATTATGTGATTCTTTTTATAGATTCAATCCTACGAGAAACTTGTTGATGAAGAAAAAAGTAAATTGAACGTGGACCAAGGTATAAAATTAGGATGGATCGAAGGTGTCCTGAATCCATGTTTACTCAGTATATGGGGTGTTATGCTCTTTCTGCGGCTCCCGTGGATAGTAGGACATGCTGGCATATTTCATTCGATTGCAATCATATTCATATCACTCATAATCATACTTATAACAACTTTTTCTTTATCAGCAATCAGCACTAATGGACGAGTTAAAGGAGGTAATTATAATATGTTATGATAATAGTATTATAAATAATAGATAATAAGCATACTCGTAAGTCGTAGGTATGACATATTTAAAAGAAATAAATATAATTCAATCAAACATTTAATCTGGTCACTTTTTAAATTTCTTAATTCTTCAATTTATTTTTTTGAAAAAACTACCCAAAATTTGACAAAAAAAAACTCAAGAGACCAAAATTTTTTGATCCAAACTTTATGAAAATTTAAACACAGATAGACTATAATATGAGAAAAATTTTGAAAATATGAAAAAAAAATTCTGAACAATTATCTAACACTTTTTTTTCTCATTATATTTTTTTTCCTTTTTATTTATTACATTAAAAAAAGTAAAGTAAAAAATATAGTAAAGTATGTAAAGTAAAGTAAAACAAAGATAAGTAAAGTATAGATAAGAAAGTCGGACGACACACTTCATACCACGGATATTCTTCGTTCTTTGGGTTAGACACTCTTGGTGGGTGTGTTGAAAACGATGACTATTATTGTCCTTTATATTATTGACTTCCTTCGTTCAGAATCGTTTTATTGAAGAAATGATTTATCGTTTTTTTTTTTTTTTTTAATTTTACACAAGAGTATCTGACCTGAGAAACGAAGACTCTCTGTGGTGCGAAGTATGTCCGGCTTTCTTGTCTATACTTTATATTTATCTTTGCTTTACTTTACTTTTTTGTTTTCTAATATACTTTCAGGATGTTATATTTAATAAGATTATTTTATTATAATTATATTTAATGAGCAAGATTTTCTAAGACAATATCTAAATTAGATTTGGTATTAAATAAAATTAATTTGTACTATTATTTATGTACCTATATACAACTAATATATAACCCCGTCACAGGGGGTCTATATTTTATCATTTCTAGATCGATTGGGCCAGAATTTGGAGCATCTATTGGAATCCTTTTAGCACTGGCTAACACCATGTCCGTCGCATTGAATACAATTGGATTTTGTCTATCGTTGAAATCATTATTGCAATCGTTTGATGTGCACATATTAGATTCTTATTTTGGATTTGTACTCGTAGGAATTATAGCGATAATCATTATGGGAATATTCTGTTGTATGGGCATGGACGACGAAGCAAAAGTTAGTAAAACAAAATGCGCGGTTATTATTATAATATGGTAAATAAATAAAATTGCTTTCGTATATGTTTGCAATTTTTAGATTCAAAATATGCTTCTTGTTTTTATTGTCGGTGCTATTTTCGATGTCCTTATCGGATCGTTTATTGGACCAACGAGCGACGAAGACATGGCATCGGGCTTCACAGGATTTAGCAGTACATTAAATTAATTATTTAACTCTTTATTTTAAACTTATCACAATCTTTCCAATAAGTTTGTTTGTCATCACTAAAATCGGTATCAATATTTTCAGTGAAAACATTCAAAGAGAATTGGAATTCAGATTATAGGTTTCAAAATAATAATCAAGAATCTTTTTTCACCATTTTCGCCGTTTTTTTCCCGTCCGTCACCGGGATACAAGCCGGAGCAAATATATCAGGTGATCTTAAGGTAGAGATAGGCATACTACGAGAAAAAAAAAATATATAAAATCATGAATTATTATTAATACAATAATTTTGTAGGATCCGAGTGATGCAATACCGAAAGGAACTCTGTTATCGATACTCATCACTATAACTTCATACGTTGTATTAGTCGTGGTTCCGGGAGCGGTTCAATTGAGAGAAGCGAGTGGAAATATAAATGAATTCCAAAATGGATCTTATACGAATTGTACGAATAGACATTGCACCGAAGGATTGTACTTAAATGAAAATGTAAAGATAAAGATAATATATTATACATATAGCTATCGCGTGTAACTTAATGATTTTAAGTTATCTACTTACTAAATAAAAATATATTGAGAAATAGGTAAAGTTCTTAGTCCTCCCCTCAATTTGAGAACTGAATACTAGGCCTAAGTTTTTGACACACTATGTATTAAATCAACGATAACCATATTTTGATATGGTGTTCGTGTCGGGTGAAAATAACAAGTATTTATATTTTACACAGGTGAATTTCAAAAATATTAATGATTTAGAATATTTAGATGCGTTTTACGGGTTAAAGTTGAAGCTGTATACAGTTGAGATTAAATAATTAGGTTAGGAGGTTTGTAATAGTGTCAAAATTTTAAATTTATATTTAAAAACATATTTTTGCCAACAAACTAAGAATTTAAGAATGACCCAAGTAAGAACCACCCTAATGTACCTACATATATATAAATAAAAGGGTACACTTTACCACATTTATTAACCTGTAAATATTTTCCAATTTAATTTTCGAAATATTAAACTAAACTATTGAATCTTTAATTTCTATGACATACAATTTATTTATTTTTTGACTTACGTATTTTAAACTTGCGCAACACAAATTCACTTTTCTTTTAAACAGGAACCGCTATTTTGAGTATTATTTTTGAATTAATGGATATTAGATTATTTTACAATGATGTTTATTTTTTTTTATCTTTCTGGAAACACTTTTTCGTAAGGAAATACTTGTATAAAAGTTTCGATCAGTATCTATATAGATCCGAATCACATCCAGATAGTAATTTAAAGAGGTCATTTTTCCAATTTCTCAAAAAACGGGGAAAATCTGTCGAATAGTTGACAAAAAACAAAATAAATATTTACCAGAATTTTCATAAAATTGAAAATTACTTTTTAACATAACTTCAAAAATAATATAGCTAGAAACTTGAAACTTTCACCAACTACTAAAAATAATCACGAGACCATTTCACAAAAATTTCAAAACGAATCAATCATTTATGAGTTAAGTACATCATTTTGAAAATTACTCGGTTTTTGTTAGTTTTTATTTAATAAAATTGTTTGCTCTTGATATTAAGACTTGAAATTTCAATATTATCTCACTTACATTTATATATATATATAATTGTCCTGAAAATATTTCGAAAATTTTAAGTCAACTTTTTTCTCTATAACAGAGTGAAGTTTTGACGAAATTCATTAATTTTATTGCGATTTTATGTATTTTTCTTCACTGAATACGATGGTGTGAATTAAAATCTTACGTGCATCAATAATAGTCTTATTATTCGATTTTGAAAATTCAATTTTTTTGGTTATCATATTAAATACTTATCATTTTAACTAATTTTCAACGCTGTTCTTGTGGCGTACTGGTTAAGGTGTCAGATTTGAATGCGATTCAAATCTTCCCCTGTAAACTAAATATTTTGCACTTTTTTCAACCGTGACTAACCAAAGGCGATATGATACAAATTATTTTATTTTTATTTCACTATATTAATTTATTTTATATTATCATGATGTTTATATTTTATTGTAATTTGAAATTATTTATGGAGTATTCAATATAGGTGTAAGTGATAATATGAAAATCAATTTTCGTTTTTCGTAAAAATTGTATGCAACAAAATAATTTTTAGTCCAATATTTCAGTTTATTTCTTCAAAACTGATAATTATTATTGTGTATTAATTAGTTGAAACTCCGCTCAGAATCGTTTTATTGAAGAAATTATTCGTCGTTTCTTTAAAATTCAACGCATCTGTCAAGAGTATACCACCCGAGGTGCGAAGAACATTCCAAGGTGCGAAGTACACCCTATTAAAAAAAAATTTGGACTAGAATGGTAAAAAATACAAATGTGTAAAATTCCCAGTTCTAATTATACCACGTGCATAACGAAAACCTAAAATTGAATGTGAAACTATAATTCCCTTTTAACTAATTCGATTAAAGTATAGTGTATATAAATATTAATAAATAAATATTGTTTTAATAATATATATATTTTTTTTTTGCCATTTTTGACAGGTGATGCAAACAATATCTTTATGGCCTTATCTAATATACTTGGGTTGTTTTGCAGCTACTTTGAGCACAGCTTTAACTGCCTTAATTGCTGTACCTAAAATTTTACAAAGAATGGGTCAAGATGATATTTATCCATTTCTTAAATTCTTATCAAAAGGCTATGGTAAATTTAATGAGCCATACCGAGCTCATATTCTGAGCATTGCATTATCCATAATATTCCTTTTAATAGGTAATTAAAATTTACCAATTATGTATTATCATAATAATAATTATATAAATAATTATGAAATTTTTTAATTTAATTTTAAATAAATAATTAAATTAAAAATATCATTGGATGGGAACAAGTACAGCGATAGATCCAGAAAAGTGTTTGTCCTTTGAGTTTTCTTAAGTTGGATTCGTTATCGATCCAAAATGAAATGTTTTAAAATTTCAACTATATACTTGTTTATTTAATTATATTGGTTTATTAATTTGCAGGTGAGCTAAATACAGTTGCTTCGTTCATATCAACTATTTATTTGTGTGCATATGCCTTGCTAAACTTTTGTACATTTCATGTTGCATATTTCAAACCTTTGGGCTGGAGACCATCATATAAGGTATATTCACTCTCGCACTGTCAAAATAAGAAAACAATTATTATTCTATTTTCAACAATAATTATCTAAATTTCTAGTATTACAACAAGTGGATAAGTCTTTTTGGAAGTATAATCTGTTTTACGGTTATGATAATTATTGACAAAACGATGTCAATAATTGTATTGTGTGTGATATGGTCTTTATGTGTATACGAGTACATTATTGCAGCCGAAAAGAAAGATAGTATGTTTAGCATTAATAATTAATGTTACTTATTTTTATAAACCATTATTTTATGAAATGTGAAAAGATCTAAACTGGGGATCTTCAAAGCAAACTCAACAAATCAAAACTATTCTGAAAAATACTTATTCAGCCGATACTGTTCAATATCACGTCAAGAATTATTTACCAAATATTATGGTTCTTTCTGGAGAACCGAAATCGAGAAAGGAACTAGTTCATTTGGCACATTTAATAACAAAGAATAATGGTTTACAGATGTGTATTAATATCAAGAAGGTAGGTGTGTTGTTTGTTTAATGTCTAAGTTATAAAAAGTTTAAGTTGTAATAATTAATATACAGATACAACCGTACAAATTTGATGAGTTTATTGTTTTTCAATCACAACTCGGACATCTAAAAAGTATACAGTACTTACTGCAGTTTGCTAGTTTCATTATCATATTATATATTTAAGTAGATTACCAACATATTATTGATTATATTGATTTTAAAACAGTCAAATATTAATAATTCATATATTTATATATATAGTAATATACTTGTCTTTATGTAAAAGAAAATTAACTACTTTACTTGAGATGTATAAAAGTAATATATTAAAAATAACATATTATATATAGTAATTATTACCCTACACATACTTAATAAATATCGAAGAAAAAATAAACATTTTTTCTGTAAAAAAACCAAAAGGTCTGTCATTCTGATAAGAAACTTTTATAGAAGCACACGTGTACGTTCTTATGCATATAGATATTTAATAACAACTTTTCTTTTGAATAACAAAACAAAATTATTAATATTTTCAATTTCTGAATTTTCGAGTGTAGGACACTTTAACACAAGAACAGAAACAAGAATTATTGAAAAAAGGAATGCAGTGGTTAAAGAAGAAAGGGATAAAATCTTTATATAATGTTCTCGATAACATCGATTTGGATGCTGGGATCCACATAATTGATAGTTGTAGTCATGGTATTCTAAAACCCAATATTATTCTAATTGGATATAAAAATGACTGGTTTAACTGCACAAATGATGAAATACAGACCTATTTAAATGCATTAAAGTATGTATAGTATAATGTGACGTATATTTATTGGCACACGAAAAAATATATATTACCTAAAATGTTTATTTTATTTAAAGTTTAGCAAATACACGTAAACTAGCGACAATCATCGTCCGACTACCACCGTCTGTTTCAATCACTGACAATATTGTTGATGGCAAACTTAATGTGAAAAAAGAAACTGAAAATTATGAAAAGGAAAAGTCACATTGTGAACCTTTATTCAATGAAGAAAATAAAAGTCAACCAAAGTAAATATCTCGTGTGTTTTCTTCTTTATAACGTACTTAAAAGATTTTCAACATTTTTCACAGAACAGTGGATCGTTCTATTAAAATAAATATTGGCCAATTTTCATTTATCAAAAAACGAAAGAACGGGACTGTGGACGTTTGGTGGTTATTTGATGACAGAGGTGTGTATTGTTGGAAGTAAATTGTTACACCCAACATAATATAATATGTAATAAATTATGACACTTGTATGCATTACAGGGTTAGCGTTGATTATTGCGCACATCATCAAATCGCGTAAAGTTTGGAAAAAATGCATGATTCGAATATTTGGTGTTACGGATAAAATACAGAATTTAGATACAGAGAAAAACAAGTAACTTATGTGATCAGTGTGTGATAATTAAACATTTTGCAAAAAAAAAAAAATAACATAATTTTAAAAGCATAAAAATACCTCCATAGTAGGTTCAAGAAATTGATGATCAAATTGATTTTGATAAATTACTTCTAAATATGTGTATAACATATACAAATTAATTTTGTAATTAAAGTGTCTAATCTAAAAAATAAAAAAAATATTTTATTTAAAAATATATGTGAAAATTTAACGAAGTAACAATATTTAAAAATTCTTAGGAAAGGGATCATGGCTACCTCAAAAAAAAAAAAAAAAAAAAAAATGAAAAATGCCTAAGAAAAAAATAAAGTAACTTTAACGATATAGTTCAATAACTTTTTGTTTTTTCCGTAATTTACATTCGATATGTTAAATTGAACATATTTCCAATATTTTTGTGCATCTTGTTTTTATAGATAACAGTGACTTCCGAAATTTGTATTTTTAAGACTAAAATCTGCTGATATGTAATTTTAATGAAATTTTAGATTCTGAACGAAGTGAAAAATCTAGTGTTTTTACAAAGATGCATATTTCCCCCCCCCCTTTTTTTCTGTAAACACTTTTTTGTATAGATGTACTTGTCCAAAAGTTTCGGTATGTCATTTTTTGAAATCAGACTTGCCTCTAGTTGATACTTTAAAGAGGTCACTTTTTGAATTTCTTAATTCTTCATTTTTTTTTTTTTTTGAAAAAACTACCCAAAATTTGATGAAAAAGACTCGGAAACCATCTTCTTTCGGGACCCAAACTTTATGAAAATTTAAACATAGATAGAAAATAATATGAAAAACATTTTGGCACAATAAAATTTTGAAAATGTGAAAAAAAAATTTTGAACATTTTTCTAACACTTTTTTTCTCATTTAATTTTTCCCCTTTATTTATTAGATAAAAAAAAGTAGAGTAAAGTAAAGTAAAGCATAGACAAGAAAGCTGGACTAGCTTTTATGTAATAAAAAACATTATTTAATAATTTAAACATTAATTACATCGTTAAAAACTTAATTGGTTAAAGTAGGTAGTTAATAATGGTTGTTCAGAAATCGGGAAAGTTTTGGTAATAATATAATATTATAAATTACATTTTTATATTTTACAAATTATTCTAAAAAAAATGGCTTCTATATTTTTTTTAGGTTAAAACAATTGCTAACAATGTATCGAATTCAATTCGATTTTATAGATGTTGTATTAGCTAGTGCTACAAGCCCAAAAACTATGGTTCATTTCACTACTTTATGGAACCAACAGTTAAATATTCAAGGTAAAATGTGTGTTTAATTTTTTATTTTTTATGAATCTATGGTAGGTTATTATTCATTTTAAATTTTAGCTAAGCATTTTTTAATTAGCGTTTAATTTTAAAAACAACTTAAAATATTTAAATTTGCAAAGATAATCTTAAACTATTGGTATACTATGAATTAGTAAGTGGTAAACCAAATGACAGGGTCTTCTCTCATTAAAATAATAAAAATAATATACTCCATGCAATTGTATTTTCTATCCATTTCTATTTCGATTTACATCAAATGAGTAAAATGTTACGTTAATTTATATCTAGAAATTTCTCATAGGATTACTGGCATATAAGAATATAACGAAATTGAGGCTGTAAGTCTTTGAATAATACCTGAAGAAGATATCAAATCAACACTTTCTCTGTTTCCATTTCGATTTAAGATAAAAACATTAAATTGTGGTCTCTATATAAATCTGAAACATTATGGAACAAGATAAACACATGAAACAAAATAAAACAATTATTAGCGAAATTATGAACCTAAATTGCTTTGTTCGTGTTGAAATAAATATTAAAATGAAGCTAATATTCTTTATGAGACCTCACATTTATTTCATAAAAATATTAGAACATTTTAGATGTATTTTATTTATTAGATGACATTTACAAAACGATGAGGAAATACCTATACTTCATAATATTATTGTTTTTAAAGTTATCTTTATTTTGAACACTAATATTTTATATTTCAAGTCTATCGCTGAAATTTCTTTTCTACAAAATTTCGCATTAGTGAACTTTGATTTCTTGGTTTTAGAATATGAACAACATAAAAACCAAGAGGACAATGAAAACAAATTGGTTGATACATTGTACGTGAAAGATTTATTGGAAGCATATTCAATAGAGTCTGATTTAATCATTTTGTAAGTAGTAAACACATACAGGTGTGTACACAAAAGGGGTTTTAGGGATTCAAACAAACCCTCTTCGAAATTATAGGAAAATGAATAAAAATATATTTGTATAAAATAACTTTATAAGCACGGTTCTCTTTCATTTCGTAAATGATAAATAAAAACGTTTCTGTGTTATAACTGTAGAAATATAAATTATGATATTGTAGTATCAATATAATAATATTTAATACTGACATGTAATAAACGGATTTGCAAGATTACTTCAAATTTGATCTTGCATTAGAAAATTGTATGTTTTAATTTTAAATTTCTATATTTTGTTTTTGTGCTTGTGTTTTAATAAGTAATTTTATCTTAAAGTTGTATTAGGTACTTAGCTGAAGTACTAGAATGAGTTTTGAAAAATGTATTACTAAAAATATTTTAATGCAAATTAATATTTTAAAATAAAAATAAAACAATAAAATTGTGCTATTGAAATTTAGTTAACATTTCGTTGAATATAACAACTGTAATAATTACTAAATTACTCCCCCCCCCCTCGAAATACATTTTTGTATACGCACCTGAACACATATCGATTATTTATACGAATGAAATAACTATTTAAAAAATATATATTGTATATTTATAGGTCGATTTCTAAACCAAAAGATAAATTTGACCAAAACCATATGTGTTGGTTAGAAGTAATTACTAATGGATTACCACCGTGCATTATAATTCAAGGAAATTCAGTTCAAACTGTTACGGCTAGTGCTTAGTAATATTGTGTTTTAATAATTTATACAATAGTAGTATGTGCATTTTTTAAAGTATTAAAAAAACGTGTTTATATTAACAAATTATTTTTTACTTTCTATATTATATACTATTGTAACTAAATATAAGTTAATTTTAATTTATAAGTCGATAAAAGAATCAAACTATTATATATATATATATGTGTGTTATAGAAAGAAAAATATCATCAGATTTTCATTGTAGGTATCAATAATGTGTGAATAATTTTTAGCATTAGTTTATATGTTGAAGTGAATGTCAAAATTCACCGGTGAGTATTGACATTCACTATCAAATTTTGGTGAATGGTAGCATATTTGTTTCTTTCAGAATAAATTAATACACTCATAATTATTATAAGCGTGTATAACGACCCAGAAATACAAAAATAAAGACACTTTAAAAATATATAGTTTTTCTTTCAAACCCATTTTTGAGGGAATTGGCTAATGTGTTAACGTTTCTATATTTATATGGTGTTCATTAGTTGTCTCCGACAACACAAGTTTTTTCATTGTATAATATACAGGGTGTATCACGAAGATCTGACAATTTTACACTGAAATTGTATTAAAATATGGCATATATATATATACATTAAACATCAGATATATATGATCTATTTACTGGATTTTTTCCCAAAATATGAAAAATATTTTAGATTCTGAACAAAGTGAAGAAGCTAGTGTTTTTACAATGATGTTTATTTATTTTTATTTTTTTATTTTTTTTTTCTGTTAACACTTTTTCGTATAGAAATACTTGTCCAAAAGTTTCGATC
>JAIPRM010013889.1:0-11103 GCA_025469315.1 Stegophylla sp. TES_Ste_2020
AGAATTAGATAATTTAAAATCAACCGATATTCTATGTATGAATCCTAACATTTTCAATGCTTTACAAGAAATTTTGTCAAGATGATCATTAAAATTCAAACATCGATCAAACAATATACCCAGATCACTTACTGACTCTCCAGTAGATTCTAAGAAAATACCAGACATGGAATAAACGAAATCAAAAGAACAACAGCGAGAACGTGAATATGACATATAAGTGCATTTAGGAATACAGAATACAGTTTATTATTACATATTAAATAATACAATTATTATTGAATTTTAGCGAATTCAAACGACCCGCGGCAATCGATATTCCGACGACCGGTGACGACGATTTAAATTATTCAGTGCGCCGGCGGCGTACGTAATATTTGTAGTCTGCAACGCCTTCGTGTACAGAGCCGGGCGCGTATTATGTTGCCAATAATTTGTCCCGGACAATGACAAGACCAAGGGTTCTCGACTTGGGAGGTGCACCCCCCCCCCTACGAAGGCGTCACAAAATTTCAGGAGAGGCGTGAAAATATTCACACGAAACCACATTTCACCGCGAAATATGAAAATGTCGTTTATGGTTATCTGTATTTTGTTTATTATTATTATTATTATTATTATTATTATTATTTATTTTTTTTTTTTGTAAGTATGCGATTATCGGTCATCGTTGTGTAACAATTTACAATACAACTTTCAATAATCTGGAGAATATTATTGAGTTATTTTATTCAATTAAAGTCATGATGCATTTATGTGATGTATATAACATATTATAATTAAATATTATTGTAGTGATGAACAAAGATGGTTTTAATACTTAATAATAATTTAGAGTTGAATAATATGCAAGTTTCAGTATGGATTATAATGATTATACCAATTTTAATAAATTTCATAGAAAAATTGGTACATTTAAATACAGTGGTTATTGTTGATATAATATTTATATTTTGAAAATTGTTTAAATTTATATTCTTTAGTATTCAGAAAATTACTTATACGAAGTGAATTCCATTACATATTACTATCCAACACTGAACTTCATAATATAATAATAATTTAAATGGTCTCCGTAGCAACATTGAGAGGTTATTTTGTCAACAATTTTTTTGTTTAGTCAATTAATATCTTTTTGAGTACGTATAAACTGAAATTTTATCTGGATGAAGATGGATATAACTGAGCTGATGACTATCTAGGTAATTTATCCAGATATATTTACCTAGATATGTCCCAACACTGTGGTCGTGTGTTCTCTGTTGGAATGAGGTAATAATAATAATTATGAATTATCGCGTTTACTCTCTGCCCAAAGACAGAGAAATATCAAAATTATAAAAACACATCAAAATAAAAACTAAATAAATAAATAAATCCGGACGTCGTAACTAATAATATATTCGCTCCTCGGACTGGGTATTCGTGGTGGGCGTGTTAAATAATTACAAAAAATATTGATCTTAATATGCACACAAAAATTTAAATTTGAATTTTAAAATTACTTTCAAAAAGACAAGATATTTCCTTAATTTTATATTTACCCCAAAAGTGGGAGAGTTTTTTTTTTTTTTTTTTTAAACTCTGTTGGTATTAAACTATGATAATTACAACAATTTGTTTTTGACTTATGGCTAAGTACCTAAATGAAAATCGATTTCATGAGACGGCGTATTTTACCGGTTTTACTCAAATTCTCAATCGGCATAATTTGTAAATAGATAAACTATTGTGAATTTCGAAAAATTCCCTGATTTAAGAGTACCATGAAATAAAAAATTGCCTACTATACATTTTTCTCGTATAATATATTATATTATACGACGACAACGACGACGGTCATAATGCCAGTACGCGGAGAGAACGTGTCTCGTCGTCAAAGTTTATCTGTGCGGCCGCATGGCGCCAGAACGCGAGGGTATGCGGGTGCAAGAAGGGTTTGTTTTTGGATATTCGGTCTCTGGGGCGGTCAACAATATACCGACCACCACCCCATCGTCCCTCACCACATCGGTAACACAGCCGGGAAAACGGACGGTAGACTTTCTTCGGAGAAGGGAAGACTTTATATTATAGCGTCACATCTGGCGCCCGCATTATTATTATTATTAACTCCTCCACGCGCGCACCCGTTTGTTTCTTAAAAACTTTTACAATCGCGGTGGTATGAACGGTTGGAGGGGGGGGGAACAAGAGAGAGAGGGGCGAAGGCCGTGCGATAAATCGCGTTCGTTTTTCTGTTTTTTTTTTTCCTTCCCATAAACTCCTCTCCCCCGTGACCGGGCGTATTGTCGTAGTAGAAAGTTTTCCACGAGAAAACGGGTACCAAAGTCGCGTGAGTGCGTTATTATATTACATTATCGTCTTGCGCACAGGTCAAGGACGGAGAAACAATATTTATTTTTTTTTTCGAAACGAGGAAAAATATACATGAAAAATCAAACCGTTTGTCGTAGTATTACATAACGAATAGAAATAAAATCGAATTTTGTAAAACATGTTATTATTCGACGACGATCATTGCATTTCGATAACATATTTTACGAATTCTATCGAAACGCGCAGTTATTATCACAAGATGTATAAGATAACAGTTAATTTTTATTGTATCTAACTGAAATTTTGCTTAATTTCGAAAGTTTTATTGAGTTAATATCTGTTTCTTATGTATAATTTATTATTGTACTGATTTTCCTATCGAAATTACTAAAAAAAATTTTAAAAAAAACGTCTTAAGATCTGCAAGAGTATCACGAAATGATCTGCACAATTATGGTATTTCGTGTATCAAGAGTGAATAATTCGTAAAGTCACTAGACTTTAAACATACGTATATATTATGTATTTCGAACTTTTTCAAATGAAAAATCTAGAAAAAAAAAGTTGTACGAGAGGATACATTTTATACAAGTTATACATTTTATAAAATATATATATATATTTACTATAATTATCAAAAAAAAAATGTTTTAAAATTTTTTTGATATTTTCAAAATCAAACATGATTACGTATAAAGTAGTATTAACCACTGAAATAGAATTACGAAACATAATATTTTTCCATTTTTAATTCATCCCTAACGCCTGGAAAAAGTCCATAAACAATAATTGATGTAATATTATATATAGTGTTTGGTTAACAATCCAACTCGACCGAATTACCGATCGTGTGCGAGTATCAAGAAGGGTCGAGGACTGGAGGGGATGGAAATTTCCTCTTTGGCTTTGCTGCTTTCTTTGGATCCCAACCCAACGCGAAAAACACCAGTGGGCCTCCGCCTGCAAAACTAGCTGGGAAAACTAGCGGAGAAACAAAACGGGAGGAAAAAAAAAGACAATGGACGATTTAAATAAAAAACACATACATTACGTCGGCGGCGGATGTCGATCGGCGTCTAGTTTTAATATATCGTACGCATTATCCTGTGGCAGCACGTTATTTATGCGGTTTTAAAACTCGTGCAAGATCCTCCCCCCACTCCCGTCACTCCCGTGGTGGTCTTCCTGACGCCAGAATACGTATATTCCAAATCCTGTGTGGCGATTTTCATGGAAAAGATGGGTTTTAAAAAATCCCGTCATACTTTGCACTGTGGGTATTCTTCGCTCTACGTCTGCGAGACTTGGTGGATGTGTTGAATTCCAGAAAAACGATTAATCTCTCATTCGATAAAACTATTCCGGGCGAGGATTTCATTACGGTGGGTACTACAATTTTATTAAAAAAATACACAACGATTGCTATCAAATTTCGCTATAGCAACCAAATAAGCAATTATAGTGAAACAAAACGATGAAAACGAATATTTTATGCCGCATCTTACGTATTGTATGTATATATAAGAATTAATAGACCTATTTTTAAAATTATAAATTTTTGCTAATGATTCATAATTTGCGATCATCTAACTTTCAAAAGTATTTAAAAAATGTTAAGTGATTCAACGAAACGATTTTTAAGGTAAAAAGAAAGTTATATTTAAATAAATTTAATAATTTAATTAAAATACTTTTTTTTAAGGTACTTAACAGTTCATTTATTAATTTATATTTATGTTTATCGGGTATATATGTATAAAAATAATTTTAAAAGAAAAAAAACAATTTAATTCATAAAACACTTTATGTATTTATTTTTGAAAATTAAAAATCAAACTTTACCCGTTAACGTGTAAGTTTATTTCACATTTTTAATATACTTTTGAAAGTAAACCTATGAAGATTCGAAAAATATACTTACTCGAGAGTATTAACTATGACTTGTAAGTAGTGTTTCATAAAATATTCTTATTCATTTCGTTTAATAAACAAAAAATAAATAAACAAGGGCATATTTTTAGAGCGTATTTGTACATTTTTAAGTGCATTAACTTCCGAGCCATCACTTATCGTGATGCACAGTATTCCTACGTGGGTCCGAAGGCAAAGGTAAACGATGATTTATCGTTTGTTTTTCATTATTGTTATTATCGTCGTAACTATAAAAAGGTGTCTCCGGGACGACGGGCAGAAACTAAAAAAAAATAATAATAATAATAATAAATAAATAAATAATAATAATAAATCACGAGGAGTAAGGAGGGGAAACGCGGTGGTAGGGGGTCCTGTTCCAGACGACGACGGTGTCCGACTGTCCGGCAGGCCGATACGGCGTACGTGTGAAAATAAATAAAAATAAACTTGAACGCCGCGTCGGAGGAGAGCGAAAACGTGGAAAAAAAAACAAAATGAATAATAGGTGTCCGCTGAAAAATACATCTGTTACGTTTGTTTTTTTTTTTTTTTTTTTTTTTTTTTTTTTTGTCGCGTCTGCCTCGTTATCTCGTATACATATATGACATACGCACTACCTATTGGTCCTACTGGTCTTTTTCTCATTCTCTCGTCTCCGTCTCCGTCTCCGTCTCTCTCTCTGTCTCTCTCGACAAAACTCATTGGAAAACGTTTATTTTTATTTATCTCTTCGAATCCATCAACAAGTACGTGCGTACGAGGCCAACGTCACGACCACGAGCCCCTATATATATATATATAATCGAAAAGGTGTTTTTTCCCACTCAGGACTCGTTAAAAACAATTACACGTCGTCATAGATTTGACTGAAAAGTAGACTCGACAAAAAGAAACGATTAATTGGCGTTTGGAAATTAAAAAAAAAAAGTCCAGTTTAATTTTCATACAATTATATTATTAATTAGAATAAATTCCACGCAAAAGTCAAATCGTCAAAGGAACTTTGACGTTTCAAAATACAAAAATTTTAAAAAATCTGAAAAACTTCACACCATGCGTGTTCTTCGGTGCTCGAGTTGGATACTCTGTATGTGGATGTATTTAATTTTAAAGAAACGAAAAATCGTTTCTCCCGTAAGACGATTCTGAGCGGAACATTTTACTATTATTACAAAAAAAAAATATGTTTTTTTACTAGATTTATATTTCACTATTAACTGAGGACAAGAAAAAATATGTTTGAAAAAAAATTCGATTTTCTCGTCGTTTTTATCATATTGTTTGTAGTTTTTACTAAATTTCGAGAAAACTATTGAGAATTTCGAAAAATTACCTTTTACAAGTACCACATGGCGACAGATTTTGATTCAAAAAGCTGCTGGTCAAAACTTTTGGACAAGTATTTCTATACATAATAATAACTACAGAAAAAAAAAAAATAATAATAAAAACAAACATCTTTTTAGCGCATATAAATCCTAGCTCTCGTTATAAATCATCAATTATGTATTATAGTGATTTACACTATGTTTGAAATCATCTTATGGCTATAATATCAAATTCTCACTCAGTTATCCCCCCCCCAAAAAAAAGAGTCCTTTTTTAGTGCTCCGAATATTAGATACTAGGTACTCTCATGATCTGAATATTAATTTTCTCGAGTGGGTATTCGAATATTTTATTTTATTTCCAAACACTATTGAAGTGCATATTTTATCCGAGTCTAATTCGAGAAGTCCTAGTCCAAATCTCGACACGTTTACACACATAGGTCTCGGTGACGTAACTATTATTATAATTTATAATATCTTTTGCTATTATATGTACTTTGCCGTCGTCGTAAAAACGAGAAAACACCTTTAAAAGTGACAACAATAGTCGTCTGGTCGTCGTCGTCGTCGTCGTCGTCCGGGGGGAGCTGCGTTGCGGTTAGGTCAATCATAACGACAAAATATGATCGTTTTATAATAGGCCTGCAATGACGTCATTATAATATTAAAATATTATTATTATTATTATTGTTATAACATCGTGTTTGCACGATTACGAAAACATGACTGTCAGTAGTATTCCCGGTCGATTTCTCCACTTTTACGGCCGTTTTTTTTTTTTTTTTTTCTGAAATGTATTTATTTATTTATTTTATTTCTCTATTCGTACGAATCGAACGTAACGATTTTGTCATAAGCCATCGCGACACGTCATATCATTACGTGTCGCCCCCCACCTCCCCCCCCCCGATTCCTAGTCGAGATTCTTTTCGAAATACTTTTATCATTTTATCCGGAAACTCGGTTTGAATATTCAGAGTTGTATATCTCAAACACATTTTTGTTTTGAACATTTGTTTAAAACTCATTAACTAATTAGTCAACTGTTTTAAACACAAGTTTAAAACACAATATACTATCATTATAATTTTTTTTTTTTTTTTTATCGTTTGATGTTATCATTTTTAATAAAATATAATAAAAACGAGTTTCCTTCACTCCTCACTTGGATAAAAAGGTTGGCATTGAACACAAACTTTGTATCATTTTATAATTCATATAATATGTATTGTATTATTATCATTAATGGCATTTAACGTGACCCGACATGATTACTGTCAATTACTTAATTACCCTCATTATAATATAGTATTGCCTTAATGTATTGTTTTAAATAAATTCACATTTTAACGAATGGTTTTTCAAATAATGACATAATCATATAACGACTGTCAGTTTTCGTGTAGTACAAAATTCAAATAAACCAATATAGAAGATACCTTACTTTTACTTACTTGACTTACTTACTTGACTACTTACTTGACCCGATTACTACTTCAACTTACTTGATAACACATTATGTTGATTAGTGTGAAATATTGCCAATCGTTGTTTTTATAATCAAATATCAAGTAATTGAAAAAAAAAAAAAATGTGTTTTTAAGTTTTAAATACGTTTCAAAACACGTGTAAAACAAGTTTTGAACAAAGCAAAAAAAAAAAAAAAAACCTACGTATTTTTTGAACCTCGAGTAAAATACGATACTGTGCCAAAGCGGGTCAAAAACGGATGGTGGGGGGGGTGTCTTTTTTCTAGGGAACAATTTATTAAAACGAATATCATATTTTATACATTGTAGTTATCTCACCGCAGGACGGGCGTATATACGGGGAGGTCCACTTTCGGACGTTTAAAACCTAGGGAGGGGTTGCGAAACGAATACCTCCCACTTTTGTACCTATGCCGCGGGTACGACGGTCGGGAAAGATTAAAATACGTAATATCATACTATTATGTTGTGTGCATTAAACAACGCGCGTTGAGTACACGAATCGAGTGACCTTTGTTTGTCGGTATTGTATAATATCGTATACACCTTCGCAATTACTTTGCGGTTTTTACACCCTTATCGCGACGACTTTATACCGCGGTACAGGTTAGGTATACCGGTTAAATCGTTTCGTGTTTTCGTTTTGTCCCTTTTGACATTTTTATTTTTTTGCCATACCGTTTTTCACTCTTTTTTTGGGACTATTCTCTCCAACGTTCCCCCCTCTCTTGCGCCCCCTTTGACTTCGTACCCCCGACCACCCACGATTACGTGTTTTGCAAAATGACCCGGACACTAAAAACAAAAAAAAAACACAATGCCATCTTTCTCAACCCCCGAAGACCATTCATTGTGTAATATAACAATGATAATTATTATCGTTTGTAAGCGGACACACTATATATTGCACACCGACGGTGATTTTTTTCCCACACCCCCGAAGAATGTCCGTTTTACGCGAGGGTTCATTACTTTTCTAATTTTAGATTCTGAACGAAGTGAAATCAGAAAAGTAATTTATTATTTAAAAACTTTAAATCGCTCTAAAACCTAGAGTTTTGTATCGATTGATGTTTTTCAACAAACAATTTTTGTTTTTTAAAAATACCTTCATATCATGTCGTCGAAAAAAATAAAAAATGTATAGGTTCCCATTTGATTTTCAAAAGTTTACCCCTAAAACTACCCCTTAGAGGTAGTTAAACAT
Source organism: Stegophylla sp. TES_Ste_2020 (assembly GCA_025469315.1). Lineage (NCBI taxonomy): Eukaryota > Metazoa > Arthropoda > Insecta > Hemiptera > Aphididae > Stegophylla > Stegophylla sp. TES_Ste_2020. Next base: position 8,262 of record JAIPRM010013889.1, read on the forward strand.
TTTTAAATGTCCATATAATTTTAGGTTTCATTAAATAAAGAAACTTCTGTATATATATATACGTATATACATTTTACTCTTTTTTGAATATTTATAATAATATGATAAAATTGCTGTGACATAAATTTTGAATCACATTGTAAAAACCACGTGGACGGAAAATAATAAGTCCGGTCGAAAGTTTCGGACGAGCTACAGTACTGTTCACGCACGATACGGCATAAACGAGGGGGGGAGGAAAAAAATAAAAATAAAAACTAACATCTTCTTAAGAACCTTGGCTTTTCCGCTTCGCCCAGAATCTATATATATATATATAATTAAAACGAGATAAAACAACTCGATATAGACAATATAATAATGTGTTTTCGATACTTACACAGTTGTCCGCCCGTACTTAAAGAGCTCGTCGAAATCGTTCGTTACAAACTACACCGCAGTGTTGTTATGTCTGTGTTAAAAGCGGGCCGATAACGTCGATGACGCCGACGTCTACAAGAGTTACGGCGTGTTTTGTTTGTACTCGATTTTCCGGTCGTTTTCCGAAAACAGAGAAAAACGGCCTCTCCGAGTATAGCGTAGTCGAGTGCGTGGAAATTTCTGATCTCTCAAAGTCGCCGAAAGAAACTTTTGGGTTTTATTTCCCCGAAAAACAGTTAGTTATACGATCGATAGATACGCACGCGTTACTATATACTTATACCGTCGCGAAGAATCGTGTTCAGGGTTGTATTTAAGGGAGGCCTTCGGGGGGGGGGGGCTGGCTGAACATCTCCAAAAAGTAGTTTTAGCCCCTCTGCCCAATCGCTATAACTATATGCGCTCTTGTCTAGCACTGTGCATCATTAAATTATTTATTTATTTTCGTCGACAAAAAAAAGTTTTATTTATTCTGATTATGTTATGTTATTCGTCCAAGATGAAAACGATCTTTTTTTTTTTTTTTTGGAAGAAGCCATTTTTACAAAGGTGCTCTTTATTAATTTTTTTTTTATTTCTGCGCATATATTTTCGTATTTAGAAATCCTCGTCCAAGGATTTCAATCAGAAACGTTTGAATCGATTTTCCGCTCTAGATTGTATTTTAAAGTGGTCGGTCGTTTATCGAAATACTCATAGGTTTTTTCAAAATTTGGAAAAAATTACTCAAAATTTGGCGAAAATTCCATTTAAACTTTATTTATTTTTTTTTATCGAAACTTCATAAAAATTGTAATAAAAATAGAATTTTATATGAAAAATATTTTAGTGAGTGAAAATTTTTAATATTATGTGACTTAATGATAACGGTTTCTTTTACACTTACATTTTATGCTCATGATTTCATCGCACACAATTGAGCAACGTCGATGAAGATAATATTCCAGAGTACAGGTACACACTTAAATCAAAAAGTTAGCACATGGTGATGCCAAATATCTACGTAAATACATTTTTCTTTGTTGTTATTTTTAATATTAACAAAACTACAACTTAAATATTAATTTTTTTTATTAGGTAAATAAACATAACATTCTCAAATAGATTTTCATTGTAATATATATATATATATATTATGTTTATATCTATGTCATGTATACATCTTAATTATCTTTTGTATCAGATAATTATTTCAGACAATAATTTCTATTGAAGAACATCTTTCTTCTTTACCTAGATAAATATTAATCTATCTGTGTGCAACACACTGCAGTCTCGAGGAAAACGTATTTTTTTGTTTTCATTTTTCTAACCCTTCCTCTCCCCTCCCCCCGAGGTTCAAGGGAGAGGTGGTTGTCCATGACGACGCATACTGCACGAGAATCACCACCGAGACGAGGCTATAGCTAATATACGTGTAACGACCGTGTAAAATCGACTGCCGTCGTCCAATTGTCGTAGGGCCTAAAGTATTTTTTTTTTGCTCCCTCCCGTTTTCTCTGGTACGCACAATCCAATTTGTCGTCTTTTTTTTTTCACGCTTACTACACGTCGTTTTTCTTTCTTCACAGTTTTCTCTCCACCCTCCTCGGCCCGCCGGTCAGTCGACCTTTTTCGCCTCGTCGTCACACCACCGGAATACCAAAGACTCTCTGTGTATCCATCTGTATATACAACGTACCGCTACTACATGCCACCGACGTCCGAGGAAGCTGGTTGTGTACACGTTATTACAGTCGTTTATCAAAGCGGTACGCCTGTACGGTGGATTTTTTTTTTTTTTTTTTTTAGGAGGGAGGAGAGTGATAAAGTCTTTTGAATTACGGACGCGAAGAGAGTTCGAAATCTTGTACGGGTGATTTTTCGATATTTCCAACGATCCTCCCCGTAGTGGTTCGAGAATAGAATAATATTTGACTATAGATCTTTTTACTCCAAAAATGTGATTTCGGGATTCTATTACTTTGATTTTTTTTCAGACAATAATTATTGTGTGTCTTAATTAAAAAAAACATTTTCACAGAATAAGATCCTAAGCGCGTGATTGTGTGCACAATTTTGTATTCTGAGTGGAGCGGAGAAGCTAGTAGTGCTTTCAAGTAGCGTGAAAATGTAGTAAAAAAATTAATAAATACTATTCTTTTACAATATGGATTATTTCTCTTTTTCGTTTTTTTCTTCTTTTTTTTTTTTTTTTTTTAATAACTTTTTCGCATAGAAATAATAGCCCAAAGTGTTCGTACAATATGCTGCCGAAAAATTTGGTAAAAATATGACAACGAGATTTCCATAAAATCGACTAATCGTCTAAAACGATAATTTAAGAATTCCTTTTTTTTTATTTATGATTATTATTATTATTTTTTTTTTTTTTTCGTTTTCGAGTAGAAAAGACTGGTCCGGCCCAAGGACATAGATAAAC
>JAIPRM010013890.1:0-11101 GCA_025469315.1 Stegophylla sp. TES_Ste_2020
TTCGAGTCGTTTTCGTCAAATTTTGGGTAGTTTTTTCCAAAAAAAAAAAAAACATTGAAGAATTGAGAAATTCAAAAAATGACCTCTTTAAAGTACAATCTAGAGGCGAATCGGGTTTCAAAAAGTTCTTGATCGAGACTTTTGGACAAGTATTTCTATACGAAAAGTTGTATACATAGAAAAAATAAAATAAAATAAACATCATTGTAAAAACACTAGCTTCTTCACTACGTTCAGAATCTAAAATAATACCACATGTATAATATATAACACCGACTTATTAACGTTTGCCGTTCGACCCGAAGTCAAAACGATGATGAGTCATTACGATTTCGCCGACACTCGACCCGTTTGTTTTTACCGAAAATTACCCCGAGTACCTGTAAATTGCTACGATGACGGTGATAATATTGTCACGCGATGATAACGATGTCACAATTATTATTTTTATTATAATAATAACATAATATTACACGATGTAATGGCGTAACCAAATGTGCATGCGTGATGGTGATCAACTGTAATAATCGTGTGTGTGTGTGTGTGTGTGTGTGTGTGTGCACTTAACACTATTGGATTTTAAACGACGTTTAAGCGGACCATTGTTTCGGATTCTGACCGAAGATTCTACAATTAGTTGTTGTTTTAGATTCTGAACGAAGTGAAGGTGCTAGTGTTTTTACAATGATGTTTATTTTATTTTTTATTTTTATTTTTTTTTTTTTTCCGTGTACAACTTATTGTATGGAAATACTTGTCCAAAAGTTTCGATCAGTAACTTTTTGAAACCGGATTTGCCTCTAAATTATACTCTAAAGCGGTCATTTTTTTGATTTCTCAATTCTTCATTTTTTTGAAAAAAACTACCCGACACATGACACAAACGACTCGGAAACCATCATTTTTTGATCCGAACTATATGAAAATTTAAACATAGATAGAAAATCATATAAGAAAGATTTTAGCACAAGAAAATTTTGGATATTTTTCTAACATTTTTTTTCTCATTTATTTTTTATATCATCAACTTTTTCAATTTAGAATCGTTTTATTGAAGAAATGATTTATCGTTTCTTTGAAATTCAATACACCCATCAAGAAAATCTCACCCGATGTGCGAAGAACACCCCCGACGAGCGAAGTACACACTTTAGCTCCATTTACTCGTATTTCAAAAGCAATGATGACTTAATTTTTATCTATTATTTGTGGAAAACAAAATTTAGTCAAAACACAGTAATATAATTTATTACCTTGGTGTACTCGAGAATTGCATTAACGTTACAATTTTTTTTTTACGTTTTCCAATAAATATCGATTATGGGACGAATCAGACTATCAAATATGGAAATTATTTCAATGGATAACATTCAAGTAGCTCAATCATTGATGAGTTCGCGACTAAGAAAGCAAAAAAAAAAATAATATATTACTGAAATGTAAATTAAATTGTATATAGTTTGATTTTGATTTAAATTCTTATTACAACGTAGAATTTGTAAAAAATGACGTGTAAGACTTTATTTTTTAATAATTTATTTCCCGAGAAAAGCGTTTTGAGGCCCTTCAACTTCTTGTATTTATCAAACGTACCTCCCAGAACTTCGAGCTCTTTTTACCGCTCATGTCCAAGGCCACGTTTATTATGTTTTCGCCCGGGAGGAAAACCTATTTTGCCACCTCCCTCCCTCACCGCCGTTTTCTTTCGTTTAATAACGCTTTAACGGCTTCAAATATATTTTTGTAGAAATAAATAATTTAATGAACGATATAAAATATTAACGATGCATAAAATAGCATTGCAGATATTTAGATAAAGAAGAGGGTTAATTCGTGTTAACCACTATTAAAAAAAAAAAAAAAGCGGATATCTTCACACTATGGGTATTCTTCGCTCCTCGGTTAAGACTTGGTGGGGGGGTGTGATAAGTTTTAAAGAAACAATAAATCATTTTTTTTTATAAAACGTCTCAGAGCGGAGCTTCACCAGAGACAATCTTACTTAAAAATTAAAAACATTACTTAAAAACATTTTTAATAACAAAAACAATTTGTTTTTAACTCGGTCAGTTTTATATTTCAATATTAACTGAGAAATGGAAAAAAAAATTTTATTTAATAACAATTTTAATTCTTGATATTATTAGCTGGAATCGTTTTATTTATAAATAGACAGTAATATCAAAAAATATTTTAGTAAAAGGAAATTGTTTATAATAATATGTAAAGATAATTATCTTTTCTTTAATCGTTTAGTTGAAGAAATTATTTGTCGTTTCTTAAAATTCAACACGCCTACCAAGATTATTATACACAAGAAGCGAAGAATACCCACAGTGCGAAGTATGTTCAGTTTTTTTTAACCACTCGAATTACAAAACAGATTCTACTCGTTCTAAAGAAATCAAGATATCTCGAACCGTTTCCTTTCCCCCTTGAGATTATTCGATATAAACGATAATTTACCGTATATCAAATAATATTCTCGGCCAACCGTGATAAAATAATTATCAAATAATATTCTACTCTGAGTGAGTACCCGATGAGACGGGTACAATGATACTAATAAGTTGTGGCCCACAAAAAATTTATCAGGGGAGGGCATAATAAAATAAAACACCAAAAAATACATTTAACAGAATTTGTGTATTTTACAAATTGCAAAATAAATAACAGATTTTCATAGGTGAATACCATTTAGTTTTAAGTAGTACACATGTTTCAAGATAATAATGTATTTTGCAAAATTTGCAGTATTTTTTTATTTTTTTTTTTTTCTAATAACATAGACATCGAACATCATAATTAAAAAAGTGTGTACTTCGCTCGTCGGGGGTGTTCTTCGCACGTCGGGTGGGATACTCTTGACGGGTGTGTTGAATTTCAAAGCAACAATAAATAATTTCTTCAATCAAACGATTCTGAACGGAGCTTCATCTAATACACAATAATAATAATTCATTTATTCACTGTAACATAATTTTTACTAATATGTTTATCATGGTGCATCTCACGGTTAAAAAAAATGCAAAAATTTCGAATTACCGCGGTGATTGATTCGAACCTGGCACCGTCGTCTGAAAGGCCGATAGGTCTCCCATTGCGCCACACTAACATCGCTGCTGGTCCTTAAGTTGAAATCTATAGATATATCATAATGTCCTACCTGTATTTTCTCCGATTTTTTTTTTCTCAATAAAACCCTTGTACAATGTTCTTTGTTCTTTGTTCGCTCGAAATTTTATTTAGATTGAAAAAAAAGAATAGTTAACCAAGTTTTTTTTTTTTGTAAAAATTTTTGGAAGAAATTTTGCGCAAATTTGAGAAAACTGTTGAGAATTTCGAATACGAAAACGTGTTCACATAAAAATAATAAATAAACACGAAACACCATTGTATATAAGCACTAGCTTCTTCGCTCCACTCAGAATCTAAAATTCTTAATTACAAATAAGCGAAATGTATTATTGAATAAAACAACAAAAACCTTTCCGGTCGCACCCATGAGTTATGGTGTTTAAAATGTTTTATAAGATTTCACGTTTAACCGCATAGTAATTTATTATTATACTCGTAATTTACTAATTATTATTATTATTTACTGTATAGTGTGATACGCGAGTGATTACTCGATTTTTTTTTACCCTACGAATTCTCGTACTATATAATTACGTTCGGAAGTCTAATGCAATTTTCAAAGTAGTATTATTTCAGCTATGTTTCCAAATATTTTTGAAAAAATGTTTAATTACGTTCTCAGACCGGTAATGGTTTGTAATCGCATTTACATTCATTTTTTTAATTACACACAATAATATTAAGCAATTAAATTGCGTGGACGCCAAAAAAATTATTGCATATAACACAACACGTACGTTACAACAGCTGGGACTTCCGTATTATGTAAAAAGATATATAATATTTTTAACATATCTAGAACGAAAAATGAAAGTTATCTAAATAAATTTCTCAGACACAATTTCCACTGATCTGGTCCAATCCGTCTGGATAATAATAATATGGATTCGTGACTTTTCTATAAACACACTTTTCGAAACCGCATCTTGCAGGGAGAGTGATGTAGGGCAGTGAAGTTATAGCATAAAAAACAAACCCCCAATAAATTGATTGTATATAATATTAAATTATGTTTTTTTTTTTTTTTTTTTTTTTTGTTTTTCTCGTGCAATATTAAAAATCGCGTTCATAATAAATTACAAAAAAACGAATTGAAAAAATATTTTTCACAGAACCATCGAATTTGATGAATAGAGGTTCCACTAAATGAAATCTCGCTCAAGCGATACTTGAAATTTCGCTCAAACGATGTGTAATTTTGGAAAATTATATCATATTATTAATTTATACGTACGAATTGAATTGCGGAAAAGTTTATTAACGTGCGAGTCGGTGTATACAGGGTGTCCCCAGTGGCGGATCCAAGGGGGGGGGTAATAGGGTAAATACCCCTCCCTTGAGCTTATTATATAAAAATATATATTAAATTGTGACTTGTGAGAAATACTAGTTTTATTCAGCGTCATAACGATAATAAATTTTAATTATCCTTGAAACATTTCTGGATCCGCCCCTGGGTGTCCCAGTACGATTTGATGAATGAAAAATAGTTTTGCTCTGTTAATAATTTTTAAATATTTTAACCTCGGATGGTGATATTACGACGTATCGAACAATATATTATTATTAAATTATTCGATAACTCAAAAACAAATCGTAAAAAACTAAAGGATTAACCTTTATTAGAGATTTAAGCTAAGCACCAATATTTTTTAAAATTCAGGTTTAAAAATTGGCTATTTTCAATGCCATTTTAAAACCTGTAGTATGAAATTTCAAATTTGAAAATTTGAGTCCTAGAAAAAAATCATGATACATTACTGCTGAAGCGCAGTAATATTATACAAGTACATATTTAAGTTAAAAATTATTAATAAAACGAAAATAATTGCATTTGTCAAATCGTACTGGGCCACCCTGTATTTACGCTACATATTTTATGCAATATTATAATATTTCGGCGATTCGTATGCGCGTTAAATATAATTCATTTTTATGCGCGTATTCCTCGGACGAGAACGAAACGATATAATGACGTTCAGTCGTGATACATTCACGTAATACATTCCGTCGTAATTATTGACGTCCTGTGCTGCACCTATTATACACGGCACAGAGCGATAGTATCAAATGTGCGCCTCTCTGGTGTGGGCCTTGTGAGAAAAATCATAATAGGTCTTAGACAGCGAATTACCACGACTAAAAAAAAAAAAAAACAAATAAATAAGATGATCTTATTTGGTCACTTCTATTATTAAATACTGCTACTATATACATGCGTCTGACGATGAACTCACGAAATGTCATTAAATCATATTAAATTTCAACTCCACATTGTATATATAATTCGATACACGTAAATATTATATAAACCTCGGGGTGGTATTCATTTTCCTTGATATTCGAATTCCGATCATATCTCTCTCCCCTTCCTCGTATTCGTTTCCGAAAAACAAAACTATACGAACCGAATATTTGAACTTCCCAGTTCGATCCTAACCGCACGCGTTTGAAATAGATACACGTGATTCCTGCATCCCATAATGTAATTTACAACTAAAACAGCTAATTCCGAGGTGGGGGGAGGGGGGGATTTATATAGAATTAACCGCGGATATGAATTGTACTCTCGAGGATAAAAAAAGACGGTTATCATTCGTTTCATGGGTATTCTTCGCTCCTCGAGTGGGCACGTTGAATTTTAAAGAAACAATAAATCATTTCTTCGATGAAACGTTTATGAGTAGTTAAGTTAATTATACAATTGACAGTTTTGTATTGCGTTTATTTAAAAAAAATGTAATTTATTAAATCAATGTTCATTGCATTATTCGTGTAAATAATCGATTTTGTATAATAGGTATGTTACGTAATTATAATAAACAAAATAAACTCTTCCATTATTCGAACTAACTGTCGACTGTAAAAAAAAAAAAAAAGTATTCAATCAGCCAACTATGCAAAGTAAGCCACGCGCAGAAAAACAAATGAAAAATCTTTTGGCAAAAGAAAAGTTTTACCGGATTAAAAATTAAATGTTTTATGAGATTTTAATAGGAAATAATACTATTTTATGTGAAAATTACCAGATTCATGCTTATTCTAAACAGTAATAAAAAAAAAAAAGATGACAATTTACCAGATTTTTTTAGGTTCATTAGACGTACAAATACATGAGTGAGATTATGTTATATCTTCAGCTTATTATATCATAAATTCAAAATTTTATTATATTTATATAATAAATATATACGTATATATAATTCCAAAGTAATTCCAAAGTTCTCTATTGATCTCAAAACTGGTCAACTATTTTTGAAAATTTTTCGCGTCCATATTACATTATCTTTAATAATGGATAACAATTTCAAGTTTTTAGTCCTATTAGTGTTTTGGAGTTATGAATAAATTACAAAAAATCGATTTCATTAAAATCTCGTTCACGGTATATTTTGCCGTTTCTACTCAATTTTTCGGTAGTTTTTATAAACTATATAGAGAATTTTGAAAAATTGTCACTTTAAAGTACCACTGGGAGTGACCTAAATAGTTGCAATGCGAAATTTCTGGATAAATTATTTCTATACGAAAATATGTTACCGCAAAAATAAACATCATTATGAACAGTGGCGAAACGAACCATATTTTTTAGAAGCAGTTGCTTCCCAAATTTTTGTGTCTGAGGGTTGGTTCCTTTCTTCTCAATTAGTATTCTTTGGATAAATTTTGAAGTTGATTGCAATTAAGCATAGGTACTACACATAAGTGCATCATTCGAATGTTTATCTGTAGCCAGTAGTAAGGATACTATTTAAATGTTGAAGTCTTTAAGGGCTGTTTGTTTGTTTAAAAAGTTATTTGCTTCCGAGTTATTTTAAGTTCGCTTCGCCACTGATTATGAAAGTACTATCTTCTTCGCTCCACTCAGAATTGAAAATTTATGAATAATTTTGAGTCATTTTTACCCCCACTTAATTGAATTTTTCTTCGTTTTAATTGGAAACAGTAAGAATATGCACAGCTAATATCAGTTACATTTTACGATTTTTTTTTTTTTTAAGAATTCAGAGTAAATATGACTTGGAATAATTAACACGAATTTATTATTATTATTCTCTGATATTTTATTACATAAAATATAATGTTGAAATTACCCTAAAAAATAAAACTTTTTATCCTTCGTTCAAAAGTACACGGAAAGAATTTGTTATAAAACAAGCATCGCACAGCAAGCTTTTAAAAAATAATTCAAAATGCATCTAAATCCCAGCCATTCTCATAATAGTTATTACATTATTAGATCATAATTCATAAGTACCGTCTGAGCATTATAGTAGAAGTAAAAAGCAAAGGTTCTCAACCTATTGAGGTTCATTCCCCCTTTCATACTATTTTTTGGAGATAAGATTGTATTACAATATGTTATATAAAATATATATATATATATATATATATTATATAAATACACCGTGACTTTAATTATCAGTGTTGGGGGGCATTGATATGAATAAAATAACTAAATACAATTTTCAGATTATTGGAAATAGTATTGTTAGTTCTTGCACAAAAATTATCGATAATCTCATGTCTACTTACAAATAAAAATAATAAAAAACAAAATATAGATAACTATGGACACCATTTTCATGTTTAGTGATGAAACGTGGTTTCGTGTGAATATTTTCTCGGCTCCCCTGAAATTTTGTGACGGCTCCCTCTAGGGGGGTACGCTAGGGAGCCCCCTAGCGTAATCCAAAACCAACCTAGGGAGGTTGATAACCCTTGTGTAGAAGAGAACGATTTACGCCGACGCGCAAAACACGCGGCGTAATAAATTAACCAAACAACGTTAGAAAAACAAAATGTACAATGCGTCGCTAATGATGTGTAAGTATTTTTTTGCGATTTCAAGAGACGAAAACTCGTTTTCGCGCGTATATATGTATTTATTATCATTATTATCTTTTTGTATTCTTCCGTTGTTTCGGTGCTCACCAAAAACGGCGAATAATAATAAGCGATTAGCTAATGGAAAACGACTTTGAAACAAAACAACACACACATACACACACACACACACACACACACGAATCGCTCAACCACTACGGCGGCGGTAAAGAGTTCTGAATCGCCATGCCCGAGGTCAACGACCTTAATACGCGACAATAATTTTTTACCTCTGTGGAGAGAATTTTTTTTTACTTTTACAATTTTATCAATTTAATACAAACTCGATGGGAAAAATATTATATTGGCTAATATATTATATTATAGGCTAATCGGGTTTCAAAAAGTTATTGATCGAAACTTTTGGACAAGTATTTCTATACGAAAAGTTGTACACAGAAAAAAAAAATAATAAAAAAAATAAATAAACATCATTGTATCAACCACTGCTGTTGATTTACTTCGTTCGGAATCTAAAATTAATAAATGCATATTCGTTTTAAGTATCCTTAGCAAATGATAAATTAATATCAAATGCACCTATTTATCGCGTTATACCTCAACTAATGTGTGTAATTATTATATTGATATTTTTGTGAATTCAAAAGAGATATGAGATAAAATTTAACCTTTAACTCTTGAACTATAATGTTTATAATTAAATATGCACCTTCTATCCGTATGTGTTGTATAAATTATTAAATAAATAGTAAATGTAGATTCATTTCATTTTCCAGTCCATTTAATCTTACCATGTGATAAAATTTGAACTATCATTTTAATTTTAATCGCGTACAGATATAGACTGTCGAATCAATCATTATGAAATTTCAGAAACAAGTAGAAAAAATGTGATGAATCATTAAACGAAAATTTTTTTTATCTCATTCAATATTTAAAGTTTAATCAGTTTAAAAACATATTTTGAAAAAAAATAAAAAAACGAGATATTTCAATCGATTATTTTCAAAACCCTTTATCTAAGTTTTTCAAAATATTATAAAATATTTTAACAGTTAAAAAACTAAATACTTGGGTATATTAATATCCAATATATGGTAGGTTAGTTTCGAATATCTCAAAATCAACAAAGGTGCTTGATTAGAAGTCGGTGATGGGCTGCTCAATCCAAATCAAAATTTCCTCTACCTCCCTTACATTTTCGCGCCGGTTCCGGCGTCATTTTTTTGGATTCACGACTAACTAAAATCGACCTTTCATGAAAACCTAAAGTTTATGGATTATGACATATTTCGTCGTTTTACTCAAAATGTCGATAGTCTTTTATTATACTCGAGAAGCCTTATTGAGTATTTAGAAAAATCATCTTTTTGTAAGACCACGCATAGATCAAATTGGTAATCTACAGAAAGACATTATTATCGAACCAAGCCTTTGGACTATCCAAAAATCAAGATCAACTGACGCCATAAACCTTAAACCAGTACATTTTATTACTCTTCACTCAAAATCTAATAACACATTAGAGGAGGTCCAAGGGATGGTCCGTGGGCGACCGCCCTTGAGTAATATATATATATATATATATACTAAGTTATTAAATCATTTAAATATAACCACAAGTAGGAGTTTGTTTTGTTCATGCCGAGTAATGTAAAGAAGCGAACAGATTAAATAGTTTATACACATAAGTACTCATTACCCGTTTTATATTATATTATATGTGAATATAGAACAGCACTGAAATAGGAACGCCATTCGTCCCGATTCGGCCGGGACACTACCGGGTTTGAGCCAGGGCCGTATTGAGGTCCAGTAGCACCCCCGGCGAATCATTGCATTTGCGCCCGCCTCCCCCCCCCTCTCACTACTCAAAATAAGAAATTTCCATTTTTTTACGAAAAACCATTTGAGATGTATAAAACATATACGTAGGTAATAACTAATAAACTTTAATAACTATTTGTTACTTGTAATCATGTAAAATTACGTTTTTATTTTTATAATCTTAAGTTATTTCGAATGTAGTTAAGTTCAGTGAATTGTATAGTATGTATTATTTCACAAAATAACTACACAAATTTAAATGAATGCGAATTTTTCAAAAATTATACAAGTAGTATTGAAATTTGCGCCCCTCTTAGAATTATGACCCTGGCCCATGCCCTCTTGCCCTGCTTTGAATACGGCCCTGGTTTGAGCATACTGTCCCGTCGTTTATTAAGTCCCGGTTAATAATATTAAATAATAAAACCGATTTTATGTTTTGAATTAAAAGTATCGATTTTCAATTTAAAAAATATGTATTTGTTCGATTTAGCATCCCCTAATGATATCAGTCTTATTCAATTCATAAAAATCTTGTGGGAGGGCATTCATGGATTTTTTGTGGGGGACACACGTTCCCACATAATCGCACTTATGAGTACAAGGTTCAAATTGTTGGAAGAGTTCCTAAAATTAATTGTTCCGATTTTTAATCTCGAGTAAATGGCAGCCTTGCACTGAAACCAATCAAATGCGTCTTACAATCGATAAATAATAATCAATCCTTCCACGTACCTAACCTTAACCAACACAAGTTCATGAATCAAATAATATTGTTAATAATACACGCGACACGCCCATAATAGACGAGACCGTGGGCACCCATATACATTTTTTCAAGGACGGGCAAAAAACTTTTTAAAAAATGAATATACTTCTTTTTTACAGAACAAAATTATTTTACACTTGGACCAATTAGATCAGTGGCGTGGCGTGATGTTAACACGAGTAATTACCGTAAAATACACCCACCTACCAAGTGGACCTACCAAAAAGGTAAAAATACAATTAAAAATGGCAATTTCCACAAAAACTTTGAAAATAATTATTGTTAAAAATAATTATTTGTTCAATATGCATACATTATAATAATATGTACACTGAAATAACATTGATTATGTTAAATGATAAATTCCGCCAAAAATAATTTTCAGGTAAAAAAAAGCCGGACATACTTCGCACGACGGGTGGTATTCTCTTGACGGGCGTATTAAATTTTAAAGAAACGATAAATCATTTCTTCAATAAAACGATTCTGAACGAGGGAAATTAATAATATAAAAAAAAA
>JAIPRM010013891.1:0-11100 GCA_025469315.1 Stegophylla sp. TES_Ste_2020
AAAATCAAAAATTTTATTACATAAAAACTAACAAAAAATGAGATATTTCCGAAATTTTCAAAATGCTGCACTTAACTCAAAATTGATCAAATCTTTTTGAAATTTTTATGACATTTTTTCGTGACTAATTTTAATGGTTGGTGAAAATTTCAAGTCCTTTGCTGTATTATTTTAGAAGTTATGTCAAAAAGTAATTTTCAATTTTACGGAAATTGCATATTTTGCCGTTTTTTGAAAAAATTTTTTCAGTTTTTTCGCATTATTAAAAAAAATATTAAGAAATTTGAAAAATGACCTCTCAAAAGTACCATCTGGGTTCGGTTTTGGATCTATAAAGTTACTGATCGAAACTTTAGGACTAGTAGTTCTATACGAAAAAGTGTTCACAGAGGAAGAAAAAAAAAAAAATAAACATCATTGTAAAAACATAAACTTTTTCACTAACGTTCAGAATCTAAAATCATTGTAAAACACTAGCTTCTTTGCTCCACTCACAATCGAAAATGATTGTATATATTATTAATTATAATTCAAATTATATTTTCCCCTCCAATCAAAATATCCAAGATCGCCCCTGACAATGCTTTTAACAGTTTTAACAGTTATAACTAGGTATATTCTGTTCATATGAATAATAACCATAGCATCATATCTATAACAAACCAGTGGTTCCTTATAGGCACTGAGCGGAGACTGATTAGACTGAGCATCTCGTTTTATGAATTATGTTTGTGGAAGTTCCACGCTTTCTATTCATAGATACTTTTAGTAGTTATTTTTAGTTATTTTCACTAGATACGTTTCAACATTGTTCAAACATCAGAATTATGAAAAAATATTCTTTTTGAGATTTATTTTAATTTTACATGCCATTTTATAAGAGAATACATTTTTTCAAAAAAATATAATGTAAATTCCAGGTTTTGGTTCAGTTAAACACATCCCGCCAAGCCGAATATGCTAAGCGAGTTGCTGAGTTAAACTCGGTGGGCCGACTGTGTGATGCGTGATGATGAAAAATATAAATGCACAATAAGAAATTTGGTAGGTTCTCAGCCGATATATTACTCTATAGTACATTAAAATATATTTTTTAAAAGGCTAGAAACTATTTTTGGACCGGTTAAAATCCTAAAACTCAACTCGATTGGCCGGTATCTTTCCTATCCAGCACTCTGATTTTTTGCTTGAACGTACTGTACAGGAAAAGTTCTGAGGCTTCAACTGATTTCAATACATTTATTTCGTCGTTTGAAAGGGAAAGGGCACATTGCACTAGGCTTTGTGACAAAAAAAAAAAAATTAAATCGATCATATTCAAATTTTTACAATAGTGTTTTAAGCAAAAATGTTGTCAGTCGAAATTAAATGCGTCCTATTTTTAACAGAAAAAGTTATTTAAAACAAATGACTTTACAAGGCATGAGAGATTTTCCTGTAACGCATATTTTTGAGAAAAAAAAATTACAGAAATTAGTTTTAAATTAAATTATTTTGCTTAACAATTAATATAGTTTAATAAATATTATAGGTATACATAATATATTATGTGTGTGTGTGTATATATAGGTATATAATATTTGTGTAAAACAACTTCGTGACTAATTAAAGGTAATGAAATGGAAGAGATGAAATAATTTTAATATTTTGGTAGGTGCCAAGATTGAACAAAATATGAAAATTATAATATGCACTTATATGCAAAATAAAATCTTCCATAATATAAAATGAAATCAGATTGACCAAAAATAAAATGGGCATATTTTATTACAAAGCGTATGCACTCAGTATAAACATACAAATTTTCATATTCTAGTCTACAGTACTCAGTGGCGTTCCCAGAAATTCTTATGGTGGCGGGAGGTGGACTAAATCCAGGATAGGAAATTATATACCCGGTAATAGACACTATTAGGGAGTCTCCACAACCACTCAGTACCCCTCCCCTCAAATTTTGGGAAAGTAAATGCCATTTGGGGGAGGGTAGCAAAATTAATCAAAAAAACATTAGGTATGGGATAACATCAAATATATTTTTTCTCAACTTGCAGTGCAATGTGTGGACATTTCGGTTTGATAATCGTTAATTGTAATTGTAAATATCCATATCAGTCAAAATCAGGTTTGAAAAGTAAAATATTATTATTGTTCAAACTAAATATTAATGAAAATAACATGTTATGAATTGCTGCTGATGACGCCGCGATAACAAACACACGAGTTAAATGAGTTAAAGGTTATATCGAAGCAACTGGGGAGTTGAAAACACACATATACTGGGAATTATTTGGGTCTTGAGCTATTTATAGTACTTGAATTTATTTTTCAATAATCCATAGATTAAAATATATACCAATTTGGTTTATTTATAATCCATGATAATGCAGTGGAATAAACAAGACAATAATTATTGTTCTCATATTATTATGTGGAGACAACCTATTATTTAATAAAAGATTAATCCATTACACTATTCGTGTAAAATGTCAATGAACAATTTTGTATAACATTATATTACATGATAAGAAAGAAAGTAAATGTGCGAATAATTGGATTATCCGTCATAATTTTATATTTTACGCTTGTAAAAAATTATTCATAAAATCAATATTTGTGTACATTTTACTCGGTATACAAAAACACATGAGAAATATGATGACAAAAGAAATTTCTACCGAAATAAGAACCAATCATTTTATAGGTTTTGATTAAAAAAAATCAATATTTTACGTAATAATTACCAGTGTTATGATAATTTTAACCTTAAACGGCTATAACAAAAAAAATGTTCAATTACCATTATTGATATTTTTTCAATATCATAAATATTAGTATATACTTATATTATAATTCTTTAATGTTGAACTAAAAATTATTTGGTTACAACATTCAAGAAAAACGAAAATTTATTTTGATAATATGAATATATTATATTCCCTTACACCTTACTCCATAAATAATTTCAAATTACAATAAAATATAAACATAGTTAATAATATCATAGATTAAATATACTATAACTAATATATTTAATCTATGATAATATTAACATAGTTAACATACCTAGTAAAATGATAAACCGGCTCTAATTAACGTAAATCGACATTTATTTACTATTACAATATAATTAGTTCTAAGTTCTAATGTTTATCGTGTCGCCTTTGGTCAGTCACGGTTGTTAGAAAATATTAATGTGCACGAATTTTAGTTAACATAGCACCATTGTATTCAGCGTCGAAAATTACATAAGATAATCGAAAAACATTACCAACCTTGTTGGTGTTCTTTACCTAAAAACACACTATGCCCATACTTTCTTCGATTTTTTTGCAATCAAACCCTTTTAAAATGTTAAACTATTCGTCCCTAAGAAATGTTAATACACCAAAATATTTGCAATGAAATTCTCTATATACGTACCAAGTTTCATAAAAATCGGCAGAACCAATTTTCTTTTGTACGTTAAAGTGAGTAATTTTAGGTATAACTAACGAATTCCGTTAAAATGCTAACTTTAAACGGTCATAGAGAAAAAAGTTGACTTATGATTTTCGAGATTTTTTTAGATCAATTAGACATATATGTGAGCGAGGTCATATTACGTTTTCAAGATTTAATATTAAGAATTAAAAATTTTATGAAATAAAAACTTACAAAAAACGAGAAATTTCCAATATATTCAAAATGCTATATTTAAACTCAAAATTGATCAAACGTTTTTGAAATATTCCCATGATCAGTTTTAGTAGTTGTTGAAAATTTCAAGTTTCTAGTTTCATTATTTTGGAAGTTATGTTAAAAAACAATTTTCATTTTTATGAAAATTCCGGTAATAACAAATTTTGCCGTTTATAGTCAATTTTTCGACAGATTTTCCGCATTTTTGAAAAAAGTATGTATTGAGAAATTCGAAAAATTATTTCCAAAAAGTACCATTTGGGCATGATTTTGGATCTATAAAGTTACTGATCGAAACTTTTGGACAAGTATTTCTGTACGAAAAAGTGTTTACAAAGGAAAAAAAAATAAACATCATTGTAAATAAAAGCTTCTTCGCTCCACTCATAATCTAAAATACATTATTATTGACTACAAGTTACTATTTTATTTATTTTATGCTCTTTAATATAGGTATGGTCTATAGCACAAAAATATACATATCTAATATCTAATAATCTATTACATATCTAATATCGTATCAATTTCATACTTATTACTAGGTAAATTCTGTTCATATGCAAAGTAAACACGGTTGTAAATAGAACTATAACTATAGTACAGACCACTTCAATATTATATTATCATTTCATTTTAAAATTTATAATCAATTATAAATACAATTCATAATTTATTTCTCATCTCATCTTTCAGGAATATACTAAATACTTCGAACTATTTGTTTACAAGTACTCTTATATTTTATGTCTCGTATTTTATACAGAAAAAAAAAAAAAAAAACGGTAACACAAGAAAAAAATTCAATTCAGGTGGATATAAACCCCAATTCTGTGTAGCAGTTCTACTAATGACTAATAAGTAGTGGATCCATGTCAACGGATAGAATCATTTTTATTCCCTTCACACTCAATGATAGGAGAGACAAATCTGTGACGCAGGTAATTATTAATTATAATAAGTAAGTAACCATTGTGTCAAAGATAGAACGACAACCATAATTACTAGTGTGCGATAAGATTAATACTAGGACTTAAAATTTGAAGTAAAAATGTTTTTTCTCCCTGCGACATGGATACATTCTTACCCATGTATAAAATATCATATTTATACACTATTATATAATTATATTTCCGCAATAAATACTTACTCGATCTCCACCAATTTATAATCACTGTAGATCCTCCGTATATAATAATATGATATATATGGAATTTTCACATTTTAATATAATAATATCATGTTTGTAAAACAATTATCATTTACTTTAATTTAAAAACGAGTTTCAACAACTCGGCGCACAACAACGTACGATTGTGCGATGTCAACTAAAATAACGGTAATGATTACGAATAACGATCACGCTGCTAAACGAATCGCTTACTACGCAGTCCGCTTACTACGCAGTCCGTACAATTTTCTCATTAAATTATGTAATTTTAAGTGGTTTCCAAAATAAAAATACAAATATAAGATATAATGTAGTTCTATTGTAGCCCACTAGAGCCCACTACAGAATTTCCCGAACCCAATAAATATTATGTTTTTGTGGTTTGATTATTATTGCATACAATTATCAAATTTCTCAAAATAGCCTCCTAAAAATGTCATCAGTTTATCACAATGTGATAAAAAAGTGCTCATAAATAGTACCTACATTATTTAAAATAGACAACAAATCACGTAAATTACATAGTTATATTTATTTATTCTACTTATTATATGTGATTAAAATGAGTTGTTTAAATATAATGAATAAAATCATAGGCAGGAATAGAGGGCGCTAAATTAAACAAATACATATTTTAACCCCCTTCCAACCAAAATTTTTTTATTTAATTTCCGCCAATGAATAAAATACTGACTTTAAAATAGTAACAAATAAATATATCGCACAATAACAAGAGAGCAGACTATTAGGTATATGAACGTTTAAAATATTCTATTATGCTCTAAAAAAATCTTAAAATATTTTCTTTATAATAGTTTTCAAATTGGGAGGGACGCAGGTGGACGGAGTTAGCTTTTATTTTTTCATAGATTTTTACGTTCCTCTTCATTTGAATAAGCAAGGAATGCTCGAAACGTTTCCCCTTAAAGACGTCTACTTTTAAACGGAGTATATATATTTAATTTTCGTTTATTTCTATCAAAGTAATGTTTAATTTTTGACACGAAACGGCTATCCTCGACGACAATAGAGACGGTAACAATGAAAAATGTAAGATGTAAAATATATATATGGATCATTCCATGTCAAATCAACCAATAGTTGGAATTGACCTCTTTTGATTTGGATGAATATTGGCGAAAACTTTTCTTTTATCATATAATGAAGCTCTGCTAATAGAAAACAATTAAAAAAGAAAATTTTCAGAAGTTATGCAAAATTTAAGATATCACCATTTTTCTATTTTTGTTTATTTTTCAAACATCTCGAAAACTATTATAGTTACAGAAATGAGCTTTTGTTTTTTTAAAGAAGATACAAGGGACCATGAAAAAAAACACATATTTCGAAAAAAAATATTGCAAAATGAAAAATTTGTTAAATTTTGAATTTTTAAAAATCGTCAAAATTGACCATCGACATTAAATTATTTTTTATACAACACCTTTTAAAGGTGTTTTAATCCTGAAAATTTCAGAGTTGCGTTTTCTTTCAAAAATATTAATTTTTGAATTTTGATAATTTTTTTTTACCTCTAGGTACTTATCAAGTAATGTTTAAAAAAATAATATTATGTAGTTTCGTTATTTTTAACAGGAAAAAGTTTATTTTATGATGTAAAAGCGTAATAACAGAAACATAATTTAAATTGCATTTTTTGGCATGACATTTTTGGTTTGATGTTTAGGTCATACGAAATTCCTCGTCATATCGTCATGTTAAACTGCAAATACAACTAATAACTTCTGCCACTTCTGGAATTCAGAGAAATGCGATCTTCATTGGAAAAATCGTTGCAATCATTTAAGTTTTCCACAGAGCATTCTTCATTCCTAAGTATTCCATTTATTGAACAATTTCTTCCTTTCCATGATTAAATATTTATCACAAGAAAAAACTTTTAAATGTAAGAAGATAACAGATTGTTAAAGAGAGTATTATTCACGAATGTACTCACAACTACTCAGCAATAATTAGTATTGTTTACTAGTCTTTACAGTGCAGCATTTACGTTAAAACACCATTTCGTAAAAACGTGCATATAGAGAAAAACAATATTGAAGTTTTTGTATCGTGTTATCAACAAAAATTATGTACGCGCCACTACTGCCACATGACCATAAATATTATTGTATATAATATCTATAATATCTATCAACGAGACGACCCACCGGTGACAGTAAGTTGTATCAGTAAGGTGCACACACGCGGCTGTCCGTCGTACAGTCGTTGCCAGATAAATTAACACACCGACAACGGCGCGATGACAAAAAACCAGGGGCTCTCCGTACTAGAATATTATTACCGAAAATAAACCAACAATTATTGTTTTAAAACATTTTAAAACTGATTTTACGTTATTAATTTAAAATCATATATTTTGATAATATATTTAAAATTTTAATTTATATATTTATACTTATAATTTATTTATTTTAAAACAAAAATTAGAAATCATATTATTTAATAATAATAACATCTATATACATTATAATCGGTGAAGATTTAAAAAAAAAATACAATACAAAGCTATATATAGCTATTTTATATTTTATAGCTACATATTTAATAAAAATGCGTGTACTTCGCACGTCGAGTGGGATTTTGACGGGTGTATTAAATTTAAAAAAAACGATAAATCATTTCTTCAATAAAACGATTCTGAACGAAGAAAGTTAATATAATATTAGAAACAAAAACTGCGAACAATTCGGAGTGCCGGGTTGGAATCAAACCCCGGCACGGTTGTGTGGTAGACCGGTTCCGTTACCATTGCGCCACACTAGGTATTTAGTGTAATAACCGAAAATATTGAATTTTCAAAATAGAATAAAATAGTTAGAAAACTATTGTTGCACGTGGATTTTAATTCACACCATCGTTTTCAGTGTCGATAAATGGATGTACATATTTTTTAATAATGAGTACTCTGATATTAAATACTGTCGAAGGACAGTCAAAGTATTCGTATTGTTGAATTTTTTTTGTTTTGTTTGTGATATGTTTTAAAATTCGTTACTTTGACCGGGTACAATGTTTTGTTGACGTTTCGGTCGAATGCTGTCTAATCAGCGTCCAATGTATAACGACGATTCTTACAGGATGTTGTCGCGTTATATTTATAATAAAATATTATATTTGTGAGTAAAGTCTGTATTATTTCTATTAAAAGATGATGACTTCATCAATTCTGTGATATTTATGTTTTCTGAGGTAATATTTACTATCCGAGCATTATAGTCAGCGTTGTAGAGCGTCGTTGTGAATAAAATTAAAAAAAAATCGAGGGATACTTTGCACCATGGGCATTCTTCACGTTTAAAACACAATACTGGCGGAAAAGTTGTATAGGGAACATAAATGGATAAAATAATTATTTTAGTACCTAATTTTATAAATATCCAATGTTTTGAAATCAAAACATATCAAATTTTCAATATTTTTGAATTTCTTTATCAAATGCAGTTAAATTTGTTTGATTATCATCCGATCAATTACTATAGCACATATAACGTTTATATTATAAACAATCAAGACATTAAGTTTTAGGATTATTATTTTAAATTCATCGTAAAATGATTAAAATATTTTTGTGAAATAACACGTGAAGTTACTACAAATTGTAGGTTTTTTCCTCGGAAGTTTCATAAATGACATTACGTATAAAGTACGATATAAATACAATGATCTATAGAAACGTATTATGAGACCATTGATCAACTATTTATGCACAAAAGAGTTATAAAAAAAAAAAAAATTTAACTTTATTTAATTTAACTTTCAATTCACATACCAAATAAAACATAATACTTACTGTATGTTTTAAATTGTTCAAGATAAAATAGGAAGTAGTAAGTAGAACAAAATTATCATTATATAACATAATAAATGATAGACAGTCATAATATTATTGATCAGTTGAATAGGTGGTAATCAATTGCTGAAACTCAGGGGCAGTATAAGACTGAGTCATTGCCCCTCTTCGTACGTAAATTGACTCATGTTCATAATACTTCGGTACAAATAGTAAAAATTATTTTCTATTAAAAAAACACATTTTTAAATGTTTCATGTAAGCTACTTATTTATGATAACAGATTAATTCTCAATAATTCGATTAATGTTGAAAAGATATTCGGAAATTTTATGCAATTATCAATATTAAAAATTTATGTTTTATTATCGTACATATTTTATAATATGATGTATTCATATTATAACTATGAAATAATACAGACATTGAATTACTTCAAGGCCGTTCACATAGACGTTAGAACGTAATTAACAGATTTCCCATAAATAAACGATATTATAAATTTATTTTGCCATTATGTATTATTTTACTGAAATGGTTTGTTAATATTTGTGTTTCAAAAGGGCATGTAGGATGTAAAAAGCAACAACAAAGGTAATAACAAATAACAATCATTACAAGAATAATTTAAGGCGAACAGCGCCAGAACAGCTAAAGCCAAAATGAAATTTCGTTTTATTTAACGATAGAGAAATGTTATATCTTTTAAATTCAAATAGGCTAAAATTCAATAATAAAAATAAATAAATACTGCAAAGTAGTATTTTTATCTTGTTTTAACACTGGCGGTTAAGTCATATTATATTAATTTGAGTACTGGAGTAGTTCAACACTATTTTTCTGAAAGAATAATAATTCTAGCTGTTCTATTCTGACATTTTGTGTTTAATATTGTAAAATAAATCTTATCTTCATTCTAGTTGTACTACAAGATGAAATCGGCCAATAACAACAATTTAAATACGAACAAAAGACGGCATTGTTCCTTAATACATATTATATCCAACAACGAATGTTTAGACTAACAATCGACTATACTTATTGAGAACTTACTGTCCTCAGTGGCTGAAATATTTATTAGATAATATTATGGAATAAAATTATAGAAGTCTAAAATATGTCTAAAATAATTCTAAAATATGACTTTCTAAAACCTGCCTCAATACACACTACAATATACACTTCATACGATATATTATGCTATTACTAGAAGGTATTATTGCATGTGTTTTTATGAATTTATTCTCATTCCACTATTATTACTATATGTATATTACCTGACACATATTACCCATATCACAAATAATTTCTCTTTTGTATTATGATATGTGTTTATTAATTTTATGACGTCAGACTTTTTACGTGAATAGAAATCGACGAGCGAAACGATTAAGTTTTAGTTGTGTGCATCAAGAGTTAATTTTATTGAACAAGGCGAAATTATATGTATTTAAAAATATTAGGGGTTTCTTTAAATGCGTAAATCTAGAAAAAAATTTGGAATTCACTTAGGAAAATAAAACATAAGTTTTTGATTTATAATCATGAAATACGATTTTCTTGTTTATTTTTATGGTATTTTTTAGATTCTGAGCGAAAGCAAAGAATGTATTGGTTTTACAAATCTGTGTTTTTATTTATTTCATTTATTTATTTTTTCGTATGTATGGAAACAACATTTTGGATAGAGGTACTGGTCTAAAAGTTTCGATCAGAAACTCTATAGAACGGAAATGTTGTCAAGATGGTACTTTTGGGAGGTCATTTTTCCAATTTCTCAATACTTTTTTTAAGCGCACGCCTAGAATACCCAAAAATTGACAAAAAACGGCATAACGTGAATTTTCGTAAATTCGATTTTGTTTTTTTTACATAACTTCCAAAATAATGAAGCTAGAAAGTTGAAACTTTCACCAACTACTAAAAATAGTTATGCGCGTCATAAAATTTTCAAAAACATTTGACCAATTTTGGGGTAAGTACGGCATTTTGAAAATTTCGGAAATTTCTCGTTTTTTGATAGTTTTTAATTCATAAAATTTTAATGTATGGATATTAAGAGCTGAAAATTTAATATAATCATATTCATATGTATTTCTAACAGTAATCGAAAAATCTCGAAAATCGTTAGTCAAGTTTTTATTTTATAACTGTTTAAACTTGGAATTTTGACAGAATTCATAAGTTTTACTTAAAATTACACACTTAAACGCATATAAAAAATAATTGGTTCAGTCGATCTTTATGAAACTTAATACGTAGATGGAAAATTACATTGCGGATATTTTGGTGTAAGAAAATTTTTGATGTATGAATAATTAAAAAAGCCGGACATACTTCGCACGACGGGTGGTATTCTCTTGACGGGCGTATTAAATTTTAAAGAAACGATAAATCATTTCTTCAGTAAAACGATTCTGAACGAAGGAAGTTAATAATA